>JAOTAV010058422.1:0-15119 GCA_026546445.1 Cyclargus thomasi
GTACCTGTAACACAAGTCCCTCGGGTACTTAGCACAGGGCCAGACTGACGTGGTGTGAAGCGTCCATAGATATTATAAACATTTTATTTGTTTTGTTTTTGTTATTCTAGCGACAACAAAAATACATATTCTGTGAGAATTTTAACTCTCTAGCTATTACCGTTCTTTGGATACAGCCTGGAATACGACCGAATTGTAATAGAGTCCCTTTTATCCATTTGGTACGGAGCCCTAAAAAGAGCATACTATCTCGTAAATTTGTACGAAAAAAGCGATGCGTCCCGACACGCCCGATTAAATTTTACGCACGCATGCTTAAATTTTAAGATGAAGTTGCGGATTTTAAGATAAAGTTGCGGACTTCATCTTAAAAATTGAGCATGCAGTATCCACATTATCGGGATAAAAGGGACACTGTTTGTACACAAACAGCGTCAACCAACAACGAGGTTATATCGACCCGATAAATGTAACTTTATGATCCAGGCTATAAGTTTCATTTTCTAGCGACATAGCTCTATCGTCAATGTCGTCGCGGTCATTAAAGGCGTAGAGGAAAATGAAACTTGTCGTCATCATAAAGTTGCATTTTATCCGGCAGAAATAATCTCGTTCTTGGTTTACGGTGTTGGTGGACAAACGACCGTATTCTGTGTCCTTTCGCGGTACCTAAAGTATATCTATAAGTCAGTCCATCGCGTGATTTTGGTGTAAACGGGTTATTAATAGACCGACACATTTTGGCATTTATATTTGTACGGATGCGCGGTAAATTTGCAACACACTCTTAAAAACTTTGTAATTTTACTAATATTCACTGGATAGTATGTATATTATCAATTATGGTTACAAGAAAATATTGAAGTTTGTTCAGTACTCTCTGTGTGGCATCTAAGCAAAAATTCAGATTTTTGTATTCTATGATTTTTTCAGAAATACCCGGACCAACTATAACACATACGAGTCCGGCTACAAAGAAGGAAGAATACATGGACACAACTCCGATAGAGGGCCCAGACAACCAGTTCGGTTCTGCTGAGAAATCCGATGACGAGGACGACTCTGCCACTGAATTTTCCTACAAAATCGACAACACCACCAAAAATAAAGCACCGACGTACGTACAGACAACAAACAAATATAATTTTAGCAATAGAGCCCGTAAAGTGACAGAGAAATTAGAACTCGAAACAGCAAGCTCAAGTAGGAAAGAACCTTGTATTTTACTTATCTTGTTAACTGTACTTAGGTTCGTGTGAAATAAATAGACAATAATAATTTATAAATTTTGTTTTTAAATAGTTGTTTTCATATATTTTTTGTATGTACCCACCGTTTAGGAAGAATTATTAAGAGCAAATATTTGTAACAAACAATTTTATTGATTGTGTGTAATCAGGCCATCGAGCATATAACCAATATAGAAGTAATGTGAGCCATCTGTGTCCTAAACTTATCAGTGTTTCGGCACTGATAAATTAACCGCCAACCAACTAACGCTCGCTCTGTAACAGTACGCACCAATAAGACACCCGTACTCAGAGTCTTCCGACCTATTTGAGCGCAGTGTCTTTGGGCGGTTTTTTTATCCGAACAAAACTAATAGCATTACCGTTCTTTGGCTCTATGCTCGATGACTCAGGGCCTGTATGACATAGACGATAGGTTTAATTTTGCTCTACACCACAGGTTTTGATCAGTTGATCGGATCGGACATGGAAGCTAGAGCAATGTCGCTAGAAAGTGAAACATGTAGTCTAGATCATAAAGTTTCATTTTTTCTGTCAAAAATAATCTTGTTGACGATGAGCGCGTGCTTTGGACAAACGGCTTTTATTATGCAGTTTATGTATCATACTGTTATTGTACTCCAATCTCTCCTCGTTATCTAAAATTAGCCTATTAATTATTATCGATTATTAAAAAGTATTTAAATCCATATCGTATATAAAATATATTCCTATAGATGACTTTGTTATAATATAAATAGTACAAGCTTGTAAATAGCATCATGTATAAATAATAGTAACTGTTGAATTAATGTATGAACAATAATTATTATCATAATTATATTGTAAAATAACAAATAAACTTTAAATATAACTATTAAATATTGTTTTATTATGAGACCATGCTAGACGCAAGTAAACCTGATCGGACGCGGCTGACAGCCCATACAAAATGCGTGTCACGCCTTATACTTTAAATACTTCAACGTAAAATTAGGGAAGTTGAAAGAGAGCCAGATTGCGGATCTAAGTAAATTGGTCGCAGTATGTCAAATCACAACCGACATGGAAATGACATATTACGACTATTTGGCGTAGACGTCTGTCAACTGGCTCTATTTCAATTTCGCCCATGGTACAATTATTGTATAGATCGCGGCTGTCAGTCGCGTCCTTAAGTCGCGTCCGATCAGTATGTTTTCCGCTTTAGACTCGCCCACGATGGCTGTCCGCAACAAAATTGAAAAATAGCCATAAAATCTCATTTGTTCTATGAAAGCCTCATTTAAATATTCTATTTTGTTTGTAGTATTTATTGTTACAGAAACAACAGAAACACATGTGTGATATGAAAAAAAAATCACTCTTCGTATCGTTTTTGGGATAATATATCGTTTTAAAGTATAGGTATTGTTTTGCTCAGCGCTAGTACCACGAATCAGTAGCGACTGGTCACTACAATAATATTGGTAGAAATCTATACATATAATAAAACAGTAAAATTGGAGTGTCTGTACATTTAATATTTTAACAAAATTATCAAAGGAACAGTAATAGAACACATATCGACAAAAAAAGTTGTCTGTTTATCTGTTTGTACGCGCCAATCTCAGAAACTATTGGACGGATTTGAATAAATGTTTTTTTGTTTAATATCTTTAGGTCTGGGCAACACATATGATACTTTTTATCCCGGGAAAATGTACGGTTCCCGCTCGATATACAAATATTTACGCAACGAAGTTGCGGGTACCAAGAAGTTAGAAAACAAATTCTAAGGCCTAGTGACATCAAATTATTGTCAATGCCTACCATGAAGTAGCTACATATTGATTTGTGTTACAAAGTGCTACGTACTCGTAGAACTACAAACAATGCTGCGAATATCACTACAATAGATAGAACAAATCAGAAGCCCGACTTATTTTCAAAAATAAGTTTGATTTCATATTTCACGTCAACGTTCACCGTTACTGTGCAGCTCGAGACAAGCTTACAGACTTATCAAAGCCGTACCCGATTTGTGAGTAGATTCGATGTCAGAATACTGGTTCTTTACGTCTCTTGTGGTATTACAGTGTACTAATCTGTAAAAAATTAATAACATGAAGTATAACTGTAGTATAACATAACAAATAACATGAGACCGGACGACATGAAATTTGTTGACTGCTTCGTACCTATAATCATGTAAATTTGTAAAGAAATTTTGATAAATAGTAGCAAACATAAATCGGAAAAGCACAACCTCTTATAACCTAAATTTATAACCCCGTAGATTCTATAAGAGTACTAGTAGAGTGTTTTTTGGGAAGAAACAGTGAGCATAAGTTTTCGTCGAGGGGCAAAGAAAGCCGAAGCGGTTTGCGGTTTGAGGCAAGTTTCAGTGAGGATTACCAGCGTCTCACCTCATCTTCATTATGCGAACAAGTTTGCCATCTCACAGCCTGCGCTGTCTGTGTATGCTAATTCCCGTATGTTAGTTCCGTTTCGTTCTGTAATTATAACAGAGAAAATAGAGAAAGAAGTCATAGTTGATGACAAAAAATGTAAAAAAATTAAAATATAATTATTTTTTTGTTGCCTTTACTTCACGTCCTAACGAAACAACCAATATACTTGATTTTTTGCATAAACTTGAAAGTATGAAAGTAACATTTTGGTCTTAAAAAAAAACAATATTTTCAAAGAAATTTTCACGCAAGCGAAGCCGCTGGAAAAGGTACTTACATAATATAAAGCAGGAATCTCATGACGTCCACGGACTCTTGCGACATCATAAGAGTTGCAGGTGCGTTGACTGCAGCTGCCTTTTGCCGGCCGAATTGGTAACAAGAACTTATTAAAAAGTTGGGTTTTAATGTTATTTTAAATTTCAAATTAAAAAAAAATTGATGACAAAGTTTAAAATTTATACAAGAAAAATATAAAATAAAAATATGGAAATGGTGAGAATCGAACCCGAGCCTCTTCGTACTTAAGTAGGCACCCTAGCTGTGTAGCTAGGGTACCTACTTAAGTAGTTGGCGGTGTCGCCACGCCGCTGATAATAAGCTAATTTATCGCTATCATTCTGAAAAGAACGAAAACGCAAAAAACATATTTGTTGTATTAGCGCCCCCTTTAAACATTAAATTTGTTTTGTTTTTATTATTTGTTGTTATAGTAGCAACTAAAATACATATTCCGGGAAAATTTCAACTCTCTAGCTCTAAGCGTTATTGAGATACTGCCTGGAGACAGGCGGACAGGCCGACAGACATCGAAGTCTTAGTAATAGGGTCCCGTTTTTACCCTTTTGGTACGGAACCCTAAAAAAGTATACATTTAGTAGAACAATCCTATAAGCATAATTAAAAGTTTCAATGGTAGCTGCTCAAGTTTTAATTCGATAGGAAACGTGGTTTAGTAATTTCAACTTGAAAATAATTTGAAAAATATTTTTATAAAAATTATAATTTTCATAAAATTACATTAATTAAAGTTAAACGTTGTTTCTAAGGAAAGAAAATCGATAACTGTGTATGAATAGATAAAGGTACGTCTCTGTTAGTGCTAGCGCGCACTAGTTACTTTTGTCACCGTGATGTTCTGTATATTGTCACCGTACCAATAAATATCGTGCGCGCACTTGAGCAAGGAAGATTTCTGTACATTATACGGTGACAAAAGGCACTATTGTCTTTTTGCTCAAGATTGAGAAGATATGGTCTATTAATCCTGTCAAATTTCTATACAAACCGCGGTTGTCATTTTGTCAACAACAAAGTGACAACATAACACTATGTTTACAATCGCGTTTAGTATGAGAATGCCATTTTTTTGACAGAGGGTTAATGAACCAATCTTGAACGACTGCCCAATAGTGCGCGCTTGTTTTAACTGTCTTAAAATATCAATTGTATTAAGGCTTTGACCTATATACCTAAATAGAAAGCCAAATTGTTCAGACTGTTTAACAGGTCACAGACAGCGGACACATATTTAGTACTTTTACAATTTACACACAAAGTAAACATCTATGACCCAAGAACATTGAAATTTTTTTCGACGCTGAGGCCCTTGAATTAGAACGCGCTCAACGACTGAGCCACGATGTCGAACAATATGACCGAGTAACAAAGTTAGTGCGTGCCATAACCCCATGCACCGGTCAACCGTAGCTGGTCAGTTAATTAAAACACGTCTGAATTCGGCGCAGTATTTCACGCGAGTTTTTCACAAAACTTTTCGACAGAGCATCCAGTTTTCTGTTTATTTATGAGCTTTTGCCAGCGGCGTACGGACGGTCCGTTTAACCGACAATATTTTTACATTAATGTTAGCTATTTTTTGGAATAACACTTTAGGACACAGCTATGGAACCATTTTCACGGGCCGCACGCTAAAAACCGCATTCATGACTTTTGAGCTAGAAATTTACAAATGTTCTACACTAACGTTGAATGTTAAAAAAAAATGGTTTAAAGTTAACAATTTTACGTTTGCTGCTCGGCATATCTAGCGGATTAGAAAAAGTTTTTGTATGTTGACACTACTACTAGCTATCAAAAGCTAAAATCTAAAATATAACTAAGGTAATACGCTAGTTGATAGCTAAATAAAATATAACCAAGGTAATCATTGTAATTGGTTTATGAATATTTTTGGGACTCTGAACATGTATTATTAAAATTTAGCTTGAAACATCGTTACACGTTCTGTGATTTTGTGAAACGCACTTGTGACTTTTCCAATGTTGCGAGAGTCCATGGGCGATACTTATTGCTTCTCCATCGAGATTTCAGGCCGATCCGTCTAGTGGTTTGGGCTGTACCTTGATAGATGGACGATTTCGCTAAAGAAGATTTTCGACACGATTTTTTAAACTTTGACATTTGTAACCTTTTTTTAAATAAAATAAACATTACATAATGATGGATCATTAATAACAAAATAACTTTTATTCGTGAAAAATTGAATTTGTATAATTTAGTGCGTTTTGAAGTAAAATCACGTATGTAGATGATGCGATCGTTTTTTTATAATAAAAAATTTATAAAATACATAATTCAAATTAAAGGCTAGATTTAGTCTACTTACTTAGAAACAAATCGAAAACTTCAGCATTAATTACATTATTTAAATGTTTTCAGGGTTTCAGACGATTATTTTTGTTACGCCGATAAATCAAATTCAAAATCTTTTTATTAAAAATAAGTACTTAAAGTACACTTTCTGAACGTCGAGACTACGGCGCCTACCACCGGTTTGGGAACTAATCCGGCGAGAAGAACCGGAAATGACTGATAATTAAAGAAAAAGAATATTTTATGTCGTTTAATAACAAACTTACTAGTAATATTACATACTGCACAATAAAGGTGTGAGAAAAATCGTAGAGAGCTATAATTCACCTCAATTTTTTTAATTTTTATGTTGCACCCGTGATTGTAAAAAAGTTAATAATTCCTGGTACATATTACAATAATAAATTTTATCTAGGTACAATACTGCTTTGTTTTATACTCTTTTAAAATATAGGCAAGTAATCAAAGAAAAGTTTCACAATTTTCAGTATTCACAAATGAACTTGTTCTGAGTTGGAGTGGAGGGCCGATTTAGTAGCACTCGCGATAGCACTTTAAACCTATTCGGTGGCTCTGCATGCATCCCAAATTGGTTTAGTTTACAAATCATGATGATTTTAAATAAGATAAAAAGTAAGGCTTAAAAAGATAATTTATTATTTTATGTTTAATTTTGCCAGTAAGAAGCTCTAAGTGTGTCAAAAAGTTGCACCCGCGATAATAGAATCGCCCAGATGACTATGTCAGTCAGTCAGTCAGTCATCTTTAAATTTTATAAATTATTTAAATTACTTATATTAATTTTATTACTTCGGGTTTCACTAAACTTTTTATATCAAATTCAAAACTCTCAAAGAAATATCACTCAAACGATAAAGAATGTGTGACAAATCTTCACTCATCAATAAACACAAGACAACGGAGACGTAACGAGAAAATAATCAATTTCCAAAGTCAACGGAAGCAATCAACGGTCTTAACCGTTGTGTCCATCAAATCCGATAAAGGGTCGATATATCAAAGACGTCCGCAGTCCAATCACTGGCAATATGCTATCAGTAAGATACAGTAATCGAAAATATCGCAATGTCAACAGCAGCTGAACCAGTCGCTAAAAATTTATTTTTTTATTTAGAAATATTTTTTTATTATTGTTTCTGTTTTTGCGCAAAGCTTATGATGGTTATCGTATTTGTCATAATAAGGGCAGAGCATAGCATAGCAAGTAGAAATGTTACAAGCCTATAAAAGTACATTGAAGTCAGCATAGGAATTAGAAATTAATTGGCAAAAAGGATTAATGAACCGATCAACACCTTCTGAATGTAATTACTGACAAGATTAAGAAACAAAACATTTTCAAGACTTGATTGGATTTTTTATCATCTCCTCGTCAAATTCCAATACACTTACAACACAACTCATAATTTACCCAATTTATAATCAGCCTAATAATATAATCCTGCAGAAACACACCACTATAGTTCAGCGACAGACAGTGATTTAATCCTATATCTTGAACATCACATTAACATATTACGGCTCATTTATAGCAGAATGAGTTATATATGGTGGGGTGTTAATCATTATCATATAAGTTATAACACAGGGTTGACAATCTCTGAAAGGGAAAACTAAGAGGCTCGTTTATAATCTATACTTCCATACCAATATCATAAATTCAAAAGTCTGTCGGTCTGTTAGACAGACAGACACACTTTTGCATTTCTTTTAAGCCGATTTCTCGTGAAGTCGTAGTATTTTTTCCTTTTATTTATGTAATATATTTGTGGCAAATCAGGGTTTTCCCATTTAATATCAGGATGCAGAAGGTTTTTTTAGTTATCCGATTAAATCCATTTTTTAACGTCTTGCAACACCGTAACTATTGAGCACACAGATTTAGTCCGTTAGTAACAAATTACAAGGATGATCTATGACTATACTAACCTAACCTAACCAAACATAATACTTTTTTCGTCTAGCTGACAATTATGTCAAATGGCCCAAAAATGTATGAAACGTGAAAGAACTCCTCTTATGGCCAGTATGACAAGTGACAACCCTACCCTGATTATCCATTTAATAGGCTTACAAGGTAAACCAGGTGTACTAGTTGGTATTTTGTTCCAAATTGAGATATTATATTCAGTTTGTTACTGTGTACGTGTCAAATACAAAAAAAAACTCAAAAGTTAAATTGTTAAAAAATGAATTTGAATAGTAATATTACAAAATATTTGTACAAGTACACAGGGCGACCACTGGTACAAACTAGTGGTCGTCCTGTGGACGAAATATGTCCATAAGTATTTAAATCCATCGTGAAGAGGAGCTATAAAAGTTTAACCTCATTACCGGGACATTAAATTTTATTATAAAATTCACAGACCACAAACAGAAGGGAATTTCTTGTAAGATTATCGTGTCATGCCAAAATATTCTAGTAAGCGTTTTATAGTGTGCGTAACGCTTTGTTTCTTAAAAATCAGCAAGACTAAAGTATATTTTAAAATAATATTGGTATTCCACGCTCCTCCTCCATATCAACTATAACTGAGAGAAGTTTCATGCTTTTACATCAACGCGTCTTTCGTAAAAAGGGATACAAAGTTTTCCGCTCGCGTATTAATATATAGACACAATAAAATGTACTATATCTATATTCTATACTAGCGGACCCAACAGATGTTGTCCTGCCGGTCTTGGTTTGTGAATTAAAACCATTCTCAAATACCCAAAAACGCAAATAATTTCAAAAATAAAACCGCTCAAATCGTTTGGGAGGACTGACATACTCGAAAAATGTGCAATAAAAGTTTGGAACTTTATGTACCTTTTATGTAAATATATAATCAACCTTTTACCCAAATTCGTACATGTACATAGTACATAATTTGGTACATATCATAACGTCGGGACGTATTAATGCAATTACCTGTTAAAAGCCCGTCGCCTCGGGCGCCAATCTCAAAGGAGCGGAGTGACGCCTAAATGTTTCCAATGGTCCCATACGTGCGATAGATAATTCCTTTATTAGGGTTCCGCACACATATAGTAAAGCACACATATTACTAAAAACTCGATGTCTGTCGGTCTGTTTGTCTATGGACTGTATCTTAAGAATGATAATAGCAAGATGGCTGCAATTTTCACAAAATAGGAATATCTTTTGCCGCTATATCAACAAATACTAAACCAAAATAAATTTAATATTTAAGGTGTGCTTTTATAAACCGTATTTTTCGCTATTTTCTTTCTTTTGACAAAAATAGATGGCGCTGCTGTACCTCTACATCAAGATATCGGTTGCTCTACGTGGTCTGTAATAGTTGGTTAACTTTCAAAAATATGTTTTCTCAAATTTAGATTTTTACTATAGTACGCAACCCTGTGCGACTCCAACTTGCACTTGACCGGTTTTTTTTAAGAACCCGAGGACAAGCTAATGCTGTCTTGGGAGTTGGGACCCGCAAAAAATACACATAAGAAGATAGGAGTAGGAAATAGGACCTCGTAAAAAATACTTTTGAAACTTTACCGAAATGTAGAGTTCAAACTTAATTATTTTATGGAAACCACACATTAAATGCAGATAATGTTCCATTTCAGAATCAAAGCTTAAACATAAAATGTTTGTGTTTGTCAGATTTGAAATAATACTGACGCACACCAATTCTGTGGGGGCGTGGAGTCACCTTTTTCTTCAGGCTGCTGGTGGACTGTATTGCTGGTAGGCAGGGTGGCAAAAATAAAACCTAAATTGAAGGTAGTAACTGGCGAGGTAGCTAGGTGTAGAGTGGCAGCATAGAATCGAGTGGAATCGTATGGTGAATATCCGCTGTTATAAGCAGATTCGCACCAATAACCGCCTAGCGGTGCTATCGAAATAGTCCCAGCCAATCAACGTCGAGTATTTGTGAGATAGCTACTCGCTCAGTATCGTTTGCTTATACATTAAATTACAACATTAATAACACAATTAATTTAAATGTAACATCAAAACAGAATAAAAGTAAATAACAAACAGTAAAAACTAAACCTAATTGTTACTAGCTAAGCTGTTATTTACAAATAATTATTGTTAAAAATAATATTTATTGTTAAAAATTAATTATTATTATTAATTATAATTAATGTTAAAAATACATACAATTATTATATAGTTCTACATTTTTATTTCCTAAACCTGGTATTGAACCTAAAATAAATCTAGATAAAATACCATAAAATACAACAACCGACGAAATCCACGATATCTGCCTTACAAACGAATTATAGTTTGATTATAGATTAATGAGAAATGATTCTCGCAAGTCATAACGAGTGAATTTCCTACGATTCCTCCCTGTCCATCCATCTTTTGTTATAACAATTACTACATACGTCTCTGTCATTATCAGGTACTACGCAATAATCTCTTATATCTTTAATCGGAGCTGCGAGATCTTTTATTAAAACATAATAATATTATGAATTTTTCATCAAATACTATTGTTTCTAAAATTGTGGGATGAACTCTTGCCACTGGTATTGAAATGATTGCTACTTATTCTATAATGTAGGTAAGCTAAGCTTAGCTTATAGGCACTCTAAAAGAACCACATAACAATAATTAGGTTAAATTTCGTGTGTGGGGGTTACATGGTGGCCACAAAGGAAAATCTTTCGACCGAGAGAAGCGTTATACTCGGTCAGGCCGGAGCCCACGTGATACATTTCAGCATTCGGTAGTGCGATGCAGGATTATTACGCTTTAGGTCCCGCCACACGTGTTAATATTTACAATAAGATTCAATTTAATAACAGTGCAGCAACTATATCTGTTGTGTCGTAGGAACTTTTACGAACTTCCACTAGGTACGATATAATCAAGTGCCAATATTTCACACTCGAAGTTGCTGGGAGTTGGGAACAATAATGTAGTTCTCTCAAGGCTGCAGCACAATAGACAGACAGGAACAGTAACCCGACATAGTATTTTAAATTGATAGGTTTGAAGCATCGGTCAGCGCGCGCGCCGTGAGTGTGTGTTACTGAGTAAGTAGTACCGGCAATCTCTTTAAATTTTTTTCCACAAAAGACATACAGTTTTGTTGAAATAGTTACTTTGAAATCAATTTAAAATTATTAAAAAATTACTGTTTCGTAAAATAGTTTTTTTTAGCTATTTCGGCCTCTTTAGAAGGGTTGCTCGTATCGGCGTTTTAAACAACTTTGTCAGTTTGTGTAAAGTTAGAATACTGCTGCGTTATCCAATGTGGTTGCAGTTCATCGGGATTGAACTAATGTGAGAAGCGGTGCGCCTAGTTCCGAGCTACACTGCCTAAATCTGACAGCTGTACCTAATTCCAAACGTTCTAAATACGATTCTACAAATCGCTGTTTCTACACTGAGTGTTTAAAACATTAGCCCGTTCGGAACGCTCGTATGCAAATCGCAAACAAAATTATGTGCAGATGTTGTACACTGCTCGTATAGATTTATTTGTAAGTATAAAAGAACTTGGAGATTATTACATTGCTCGGTAATTTCGTGTCGGTAGGTTTCAAAAAGTTTAATTACATTTTTATACTAACGCACTAATTTTGTTAAATTTTAATACTTTGGTCGTGAACTTAAACTATCCACCACAAGCTCGTGTCATTCCCAAAATCCTTAGGTAGAGGTACGTCTGGCAATCTAAAACTTTATGGTCACCGGCAAAACTGTATCTCGCACGAAACCAGCAACAGAACGTGACAAAAAGCCAAAGAGAACGCATCTATCCCAAAGTCTGTCCCGTCCGACAATATTTTATACAGCTGCGAAAATTGCAACCACATTTCCAACTTTAACAATTTACACCGACGCGTCGCAATCGTAGTTTTGTTAACATAACTGCATTGCGGATTAACGAAACTAAGCCCAATGTTAAAAGCCGTAAGGTTAAAATTAAAGTCAGCCGGGTATGCTAAATCTAACTGTCTCCAAGATCAATGACTGGAAGTATTGGAGATGCGAAAAATAACCATTACAACCTTTGTTAGAGTTGAGAGTAAAACATTACTTTGCAAAGCGGTGGGCGGTAAAAACAGTTTTTGTGAATATTTGTGAAAGAACTCGGCACGAATGAATCGGTTCAACCGTTTCGACAATATAGGATCATAGATTTTATTACAAACGGGGTCGATGGACACGCCGCTTGTGAGTTGTTAAAAATAGTTGGTTTCCATCAGGTAAACCGTTTGCTCGTTAGCCACCTTATTTAAAAAAAAGTGAAATTTATGGAAATATTTAATATCCTCCGTACATGTTTGTGGTAAACTTTACAGAAAAACTATAAGAGTTATATAGGTTTTGGCCATAATCATTTGTATATATGTTTATACGTGCTTAAAAAATAAAATAGTAAAAATATTATTGATTATTACAAAAATCATACTACTAACGCCATCTATGAGTTAAGATGTGCAACTGTAAAGATAAACTAAAAGAACTGAGTATCCACGTGCACCCAAAATATACTTTGGAAACCCCATCTCGCGAGCCCTGATAAAGCTGCGCTTTTTCGCTAGTTGGGCGAGCGAAGTGAGTCCTCTTTATCCAGTACATGTTTGTGGTACACCTTACGAAAAAACTATACTAGTTTTAGGTTTGGGCTTTTCCATAGTAATTCGAGCATATGTCTTGATGTGTTTAAAAATAAAATAGTAATAATAATATCGATACTAACTAAAAAGTAGTAAAACATTTTACTACTAATGCCATCTAGGAGTTAAGATGTGCAACTGCAAAAAGAAACTAAGCGGACTGAGTATCCAGATTCCACATAACATGTGCAGAACCTTAAAAAATTATTTAAATAAATCTGTAACAGTCACAGCGCACTCCGGAAAACCCAATGTCAAAGAATTTAAAAATCTCGCGAGCCCTCATAAAGCTGTGCTTTTTCGGTAGTTTTATCATAGAGAAATTATACATATAAAATAATTGGTCTATAGTTTTATTTTAGTATAACGTAACAATAATTTTATATACTAACCAACGTTAACTGCTGTTCAGACACAATATTTCAAACACAGTAAACCATCATCGTATTAGACCACAAACCACCCATAACTGGGGTGGGTACCCACAATTATTAATTATTTTAAAGTTTTTTCAGTGAACAGCTCTGCTTAACAAAAAATTTGTATCCACTACACTACTTTGGGAATAACATAAACGGGAACTGGATCTCCAATGCACTTGAATGCAGTAAAGTCTAAGTTGCTTTCTAGACCAATCTAGTGCCCCACATTATGCCCCGGATGCTGACGAGAGCAGAAGTTGCGATCGAAAAGGCTTCATGCTGATGGTGAAATGAAGGAAGACGAAGCTTATTGTCCGCAACCACTGCAGCTGCGCACCGATTCGTTACTCTGGTCTGGTCCATGGAAGTCGAGGACGTCTACATCTGCAAGAAGAACTTAAGTTTTTTGTGGTAAGAGTGCCGAGACCAGTTTAGTCTGCCCTCAAGGAAGAGGGGTTCTGGGCTCTAGCTCGAGCATGTGGTTTAGTGTTTACTGAAAGGAGGAATGGCGCCCCAAAGGAGCGCGGGTCATGTCTTCGAGAGACACTAGATGATAAACTATCGCGTGTGAGAATGTGTGAGGTGTGTGAGGTATGATGTGGAAATTATAGTGTAATATGGAATTTTTGGTTCCGTGTGCATCCGTTGTCTGAGTGCCATAGCACAAGTTTGACGCAGCATGGGATTACACGGCGTGATGTGCGCTGTCTGGTTTATAGTATTGTGTACTAATATCTATACTAAATATATAAAGCTGAAAAGTTTGTTTATTTGAACGCGCTAATCTCAGGAACTACTGGCCGGAATTCAAAATCTTTTTGTGTTGGTTAGTCCATTTATAAAAGGCGGTTTGTCCACCAACACCGTCAACTGAGAACGAGATTATTTCGGCCGGATAATATGCTACTTTATGACATAGACTACAGATTTAATTTTCCTCTACGTCTTTAATGACGGTGAGGACATTGACGATAGACCAATGTTGCTAGAAATCCATCAAGCTACGACCAATAAGAGCCGAGCAGAAGTGAAAAATGTTGTAAAAACGGGATAATTTATAAAAGTTTTACGCGGACGTTGTCGCGGGCAACAGATAGTGTATTAATGAATACCTATTTCGAATTGGAATGTCAGAGACACGTGTCACTAGCACCTACCAACTATACAATTTCTCTATATTACAACTTACCTTACTGTATGAGTTTTATACTGTATCTGGGTGTAGAAGTTAGAATAACAGCATGTGTCCGAGTTAGTATGAATCACAGGAGCTTGTTTCTCTTGCGAAGTCCGTACAATGGAGTGCATACCAGATGTGGCCTTCACCGTGCCCTCTATTATTTTTGATGGAACTATGAAATTTAAGTTTCCATTTAGCTGTGTACTACTTCAGTATATTCTCTATCAATAGTTTCTATATAAGTAAGTGAAAAAAAATGTTTTGTGGACTACTCACTACAACTTTAGAACGGCTTTTTTTTAACTTAATTCATAATTAATTCATCATTAAAAATTAAAAAGACCAAATTTTACCGCGCGCTGAATTGATATTTATTGTATTTATTATTATTATTATTTTTTAATAAAAATAAGATGGCAAACGAGCAAACGGGTTACCTGATGGAAAGCAACTACCGCCGCCCATAGACACTTGCAACATCAGGGTTGCATGGGCGTTGCCGGCCTTTTAAGAGGGAGTACGCTCTCTTCTTGAAGGTTTGTAGGTCGTAGCGGTCCGGAAATACTGCTGGTGATAGTTCATTCCA
>JAOTAV010058433.1:0-71130 GCA_026546445.1 Cyclargus thomasi
TCACAGAAAACTGGCGTGAAATGGCATTGTGCTGTGTTTCGTTCAGTGAGTGAGTTTACCGGTGGCCCAACTTCCCTTACACCCCTATCCCTATTCCCATTCCTTATTTATTTCCATCAGGTAACCCGTCTGCTCGCTAGCCCTCTTAATATCATAAAAAAACTAATATGATTATTAATTTCAGATGGTTTCGCGTGCCATGTTTCACGTAGATAATTGTTATTATGTTCCAAACATACAAATCAACGCATACCTCTGCAAAACGAACACTCCATCAAATACCGCATTTCGAGGGTTCGGTGCTCCCCAAGCTATGTTGGCCGCGGAAGTCGTTGTACGAGATGTGGCTACTAAGCTCAACAAACCATATGAGAGCTTGATTGAAATAAATTTATACCAAGAAGGAGATTTAACTCATTTCAACCAAAAACTTGTCCATTGCTCTCTATCGCGTTGTTGGAACGAATGTATTAAGACGTCGAATTATTGGGAACGCAAGAAGCATGTCGAAGAGTTTAATGGGTTTGTAATTATTAGTTATCCTTATGATTAAAAAAAGATATAAACCTAAAATTTATAATTTTTAGTCACGACGATGTACGCTGAATAAAATAAAACAGCATTTCTTTTTAAAAAAACAGGACAGTCAATAAGCACATTATTGTTTACAGGCTTAACAGATGGAAGAAGAAAGGTATCAGTCTTGTTCCAACAAAATATGGCATATCTTTTGGGGCTGATTTCTTCATGCAAGCTGGTGCACTATTGCACATTTACAGAGATGGATCTGTACTTCTGTCTATTGGTGGAATTGAGATGGGTCAGGGACTATTCACAAAAATGATTCAGGTGGCCTCTAAAGCCCTTGACGTGGACATATCCAAAATCCATATAAGTGAGATGGCAACGGACAAGGTGCCGAACAGTTCACCGACAGCTGCAAGTATGAGTTCCGATTTGTACGGAATGGCTGTATTGAATGCTTGCGAGAAATTGAACGAAAGACTTAAGGCGGTCAAGGATAAGAATCCGAATGGGTCATGGGAGGATTGGATTTCTACCGCATATTTTGACCGCATCGCTTTATCGGCTACAGGCTTTTATTCAGCCAAAAAAATGGATTACAACGCAGAAACAAATTCGGGCACGTTGTACGAGTATTTTACTTACGGCGTTGCATGTTCAGAGGTTATGGTAGACTGCCTCACTGGAGACCATCAGGTCCTCAGGACAGATATAGTAATGGACCTAGGAGACAGTTTGAACCCGGCCATTGATATCGGTCAGATCGAGGGTGCGTTTGTCCAGGGATATGGGTTTTACACGATGGAGGAGATGTTGGTGTCACCGAATGGCGAGATTTTGTCCAAGGGGCCAGGGGCGTATAAGATACCGAGCTTGTCGGATATACCGAAGCAATTTAACGTGTCGCTATTAAAAGGAGCTCCTAATTCACGAGCTGTGTACTCTTCAAAGGTACTTTTTGTTTGAATCCATACTTAAATACACACAACTCGATACAAATTTTAATTTTTCGGGACAAGCGAGCAGACGGGTTACCTAATGGAAAGCAACTGCCGTCGCCCATGGACACTTGTGATATCAGAAGATTCGCAATGGGAATAGGGATAGGGGGATTAAAGAAGTTGGGCCAACGGTAAACTCACTCACTGAACGAAACACAGCACAACGCCGTTTCACTCCAGTTTTCTGTGACGCCGTGGTATCACTCCGGTCGAGCCGGCCCATTCGTGGCGAAGCATGGCTCTCCTACGGCAATGATCATCCGTTTTATGTACTTGAGATCGAAAAATATCTCATTGGTACACGCCTCCACCGGGGTTTGAACTAACACACTTTCTGTCGTCCTCAAGCTAAAATGCCGCTATGCACAAAAAGTACTTTTTGAGTCATGAGCAAAAAAAACGCCTCAGTTTTTCTATGGGCTTGGTACTTCATAGCGGCAATATTAACTTTAATAACTCGATGACTATAAAAGCTACAAAAATTTTGATAATACACGTCGATAGACCACTTTCTTCTGCTTATGATGGCATCGAAATGTCAAAAACGACGTTGGTTAACGGCATTTATGCTTGAAGACGGCAGCTCTCTAATGCGAACCAAAGGTCTTACCCACCAGGCTACGGACGCTCATGAGAGTGTGTTTTTCGATCTTTGTATCTTTCATCTTTTTACATTTAAATTGCTCAATCTATTTTCATGTAATAAATACATGGTCTATAAAATAGTCTGCGAAATGACAATTGTTATGCAGTATCTCGATATCAACAAAGCTGAGAGATCATATTCTTATATCATACAAGTAGCTGACCCGGCAAAGTATTTGGCGTATAAATTATTTCTAGGTGACCCTTACCACGTAGGGGCATAAAAATTGATAGTTGTTTGCCATAGTTATTATTAAAATTCGGTAAAGCCGCTTCGTAGGAGTAATGTAGTGAGTCTTCTTCTTTCTTATCTATATAATATCTATTAGTATAAATACGCGAACGGAAAACATTGTACCCCTTTACGAAAGACGCGTAGATATTAAAGCATGAAATTTCTCCTAGTTATAGTTGATATGGAAAAGGAGCTTGAAATACCAATGTTATTTCAAATATGTTACTTAGTGATATTGTTACATTTCAGGCGGTAGGCGAGCCTCCACTATTTCTGTCGGCGTCAGTTTTCTTTGCCATCAAGGAGGCTATTAAGAGTGCTCGCGTGGACGCAGGAGTGACGCCGGAGTTTACCCTCTCAGCACCCGCTACCTGCGCCCGTATAAGGATGGCTTGCGAAGATTTCATTACGCAGCAGGTAAAATATATTGAGAAACAATTTTCTTTATGACATTAATCGGCAAGCGAACAGATGGGTCACCTAATGGAAAGCAACTTTCGTCACCCATGGACACTCGCAACATGGGAGTTGCAAGTACAATAAGGAAAGCTAAAACAGAGACAGATTGTGGATCTAAGTAAATTGATCGCGTTTTGTCAAACTCAGCCGACAGATCAGGACTTACATGGAATTGACATATTCTGACCAAATGACATAGGTCTGTCAACTGGCTCTCTTTCAATTTTCTCCATACATACGTCAAGGGCTGTTTCAGAAAAGGAAACCTAGATAGAGGGAATAGAGTGAGGCCGTTTGTCCACCACCAACGTCAACCGAGAACGAGATTATTTCGGACCGATAAAATGCCATAACATTGCTCTATTACCCATGTCGTCACCGTCATTACTGGCGTAGAAGAAAATGAAACCTGTCACCTATGTCATACAGTGTAATTTTATCTGACCGAAATAATCTCGGTCTCGGTTGACGGCGTCGGTAGACAAACGGCGTAAGGGAGTCGGGCTTTAGTCAAACAATGATATCATTTTTGATTCCATTTTTGACTTGACTAAGCTTTGACAGACCCTTAGTCTGTTTCACCGTGTACTGATAAAGTTTCGTATATACATACAACCGCTGTCAAAAAAAGTTGTGGATAGACTATCCGACTTATCAGTAAGTCGTTAGGTTTTAAACAAGTACATTCAATTAGTACATCGAACAAGTTAATTACAGTTTTGCGGTTTTAACAACTTTAATTTTTATACAAAAAAGAAATTGCCTAAGGAATACTTCTGCTTTCAGGTCGAGCCTACGATCAAGCGCGATGAAAAACCTTGGAATATTGAACTGTAATGGTGCTTGATCATATTATTATGCATAGTCATAAGTTTATACAGAGGCTAGTTACTACGCATATAAACATTAATAAAATTATATATTATGTTATCA
Source organism: Cyclargus thomasi (assembly GCA_026546445.1). Classification (NCBI taxonomy): domain Eukaryota; kingdom Metazoa; phylum Arthropoda; class Insecta; order Lepidoptera; family Lycaenidae; genus Cyclargus; species Cyclargus thomasi. Next base: position 3,799 of record JAOTAV010058433.1, read on the forward strand.
TATTTCCGCAATTTTAAAAGTAAAAAATATTCTAAATGATGTAGTTTAGGACATTGTAGAAGTATTATGATTTAGACATTTAGTATTAGATCTGCAGTTGAAAAAAATATAAACACGTAGAAACTAAAATTGTTTCGTTATTTTCTTAGTTGCCAAAGCCCAAACCTCTTATTATATATTGAAAGAACATAAAAGTTACTTAATAATCATTGTGTAAATTATTAATAAGTAACTTTTTATGACAATCCTTACTCTGAAGCCGCTCCTAAAAGCTTGTAAGGTAATAAAAGTATATATAAGAACAAGGCATATACAATACGCTCACGTTAACACGACACTTGACAATGAAATGTAAAAAAAAACATACCAAATGTCGAAAAAGCTAAATGTTACCGTATCTGATACAAGCATCGATATAGCTAGTTTTCTGTTGCTGTTTTTGGAATTTTTGTTATGTTATTTTACATTCCATTATCAAGGCAAGTGTCGTGTTAGCCTGACCAGGGGGCCTTTTCGGATAAACAAATGTGGTCTCTATTTATATAAACAAAACTGTGGTTTTTGTTTAGGCGAAATCTTAAAGTAATATTCTTATAATACTGCTATAAGAGCTCATTGTAGGGGGGCATGTTATAAGAATATTTTTACAAAGTAGGTACCTGAACTTTGTTACAACAAGACGCAGATAAGGGTAATCATAGCCGTGCTAATATTTTTCCATTCGCGAGGAATCCTAAAAATAAACTCAGAGCTGTCACAGAACAAGAACATTCGAATGATAACAGTAAGATATTGTACGTAACATCTTGGACCACATACCACACTCGGTCGCTCAGTCTTGGTCCAACAGCGCGCCGAGCGTGTGTCAGTTTTATCACTATTGATAACAATATTGTTGCTAGCCTGTTGAGTGATGGGATTACTTAACGCGGACGAAAGGGCAGTGGAGGCCAGCACCGAATTGGTCTTCTTTGTCAACGGAAAGAAGGTATATATCTACGACTACAATAATTACAAAACATGCATGCCGAGAAGAAAACATTTTTCTTGATAAACATGTCCCGACTAGATTAATTACTGACAACGAGCATAAATAAAACTCTCAATTTTTTACACATTTTACTATCTTTCCTTTTGAATTTCGAGTTTGTATGAAAATAAATTAACAATAAACGAGGTCTGTGGAATACGGCAAACAAGTTTCGTAATAAACGTGTTGTGGATCTTGTGGATACTATCGTAAATACAGAAAGTTTGAGAAGCACTCGATGTTTATTTTGCAATATTTGAAGTGGAATTGAAATTGTTTTGTTGGTATTATCTTTATTATCTACGTCTTTTTAATTTTCTGATTACGTTATCATTTAAAGCGATGTTTGTTCCAACACAAACAAGGTAATACAGATGAAGAGAGTTGCAAAATCCTTAATTCTACAGATGAAAATAGAAGAGAGATATCATTAATCATTAAAAACGAAATCATTAAAAGAAAGAGAATGAATAAAGACCAGAAAGAAAGAGGATTAGGAACTTATTTAAGAACTTATTATTTACTAGTTGTGCCCCGCGGCCCTTCCCGTAGCTTAGTCGAGATTAAAAAGTACCCTATGTGTTAATCCAACATACCAGCTTGCCCCATGCCAAATTATATCGAAATCGGTCCAGTCGTTTAAGCGTGAAGAAGTAACAAACATTCACAAATTCACAAACTTACACATTTAAAATGTTAATAAGATTAATAAGAAGAACTTAAGGAAACTATACTAATTAGCCAATTTTACACACAATTACACTTAATTCTTTAACTCTAGTGGGCACTGACCTATGAACCTATTGGTATGGTTATGCTTGGCCGTGGAAGCCATAGGTAGAAAAAAATTTAATCCGGTTAGGCAAAATGCTATAATAATTTCTACCCTATCGAAAACTAGATTTATTTAGGTCAGTTATTTGCGCACATCATTATTTATTACTAAGGACGTTATTCGTATTTTGTAGTATTAAGTACGCAGAAGTCTGTAGTTAGAGTACCTTTAATTATAGGCTTTAGATTAGATGTGACCTTATACCAAATACTAAATGAATGTCTTCCATTTGTTATGAATGTCTGTATGGTAATATATTAGAATATTTGATGTTTACTAGCCCATTCGTACTGTAGCAAATATTTTGCGTTTATAAACAAAAGGCAATTAGGGTATGCAAGTATCTAGTTAACCTTCGCTTTCACCTTTAAATTTTAACTCTATGGCATCCAGATAAAAAAATGTAAATAATTTCTCTTCCCTTAGGAAGGGGGACCAAGGAGGTCCCTTATTATTTTTATTATATATTATTAGGAACGTTAAAAAAATAAACTCCATAGTTGATGGCAGTTTTTACATCTGTAGGGTATAGGTGATATGTACAATTATCCTACAATAATCCAAAAGTAAAAACGACAAAAAAAGATCTCGAAAAGTTTATCGAAGGTCAGTAGAAATGGATACTTCCTAAGTTAGAGCGATTGAAACTCCATTGTTGCTGGTTCTAACATCTGTCGGCTAAGAAAGGTAATATGCACAATCTTTGAGATTTTATAAATCACTGGCTCCTGTGCCATAAATGAAACCACTAAAATGCGTGATTCAAATTACCTATAATGTACATAACGATATTTCATCATTCGCAACAACATTGACGATAATGATGTTTATAACTACGTCTTGATGTCGAGTGACCCTTTGATAAGTGACGTCGCCCCTTACCACGTGAATCGACTTATTATTCGCAGTTATTATGTTCTATAATAAAAATAAACAGCCAATTTAATAAATTAGAACACGATTATGGGACAATCTTCAAAGGCCAAGAAAGGAAATATAAAATAAGGGGCAAACCTGTTATTACAACAGGGTTTGTCACTAATTTAGTTCGTTTACATGCACCAGCAAAGCAAGTTTATAGGGTCATTGATACCTTGAGCGGTGTCAATGCAATAGGATCTCAATGAAGGTTAATTTGTCGTTTATCTCCTCGCATGGCTACATTTTTAAGCTATGCATGTCCATTTAGTTTCCTTATATTGCTATGTTATAGTAAATCATGTTTTTATTCAATACCGCATTATCAGAATGCAGTTAATGATTGTAAATTCATTTCCTATTTACTAAAAAGGAGATAGATACTTAAAAGGTTTTAATGAAATTTCAGGTCGTTGAACCCCACCCCGATCCAGAATGGACCCTGCTATGGTATCTCCGGAAGAAGCTGCGGCTGACGGGAACGAAGTTGGGATGTGCTGAGGGCGGCTGCGGCGCTTGCACCGTCATGGTGTCAAAGTACAACAGAAAAGAGAAGAGAATTATGTATCCTTTGAAATAGATGTTTCTTGAAGTACTAATTCAATCTAGGTAAATGTAATTTAGAAAAGTTTCAAATACCTGTAGTTAGCTAGATCTGTAGTTAGCATGTGTTAATATCACATATATTGTAAGTGTTTAATCAATTTGTGGTGTAACCTTTAAATAATATTAAAATATTTCCTTAAACTGATATCAGTCACTTAGCAGTAAACGCCTGCCTCGCTCCAGTATGTGCTATGCACGGGTTGGCTGTGACTACGATCGAAGGAATAGGAACCACTAAAACAAAACTTCATCCAGTCCAAGAACGCCTCGCTAAAGCTCACGGCTCACAATGCGGATTCTGCACGCCCGGCATTGTCATGTCTATGTACAGTTTACTCAGAACTACTCAAAACATTAAATATTCAGACCTGGAAGTGGCATTCCAAGGAAATCTATGCCGTTGTACTGGATATCGAGCCATCATCGAGGGATACAAAACATTCATTGAGGATTGGGAAGTAAAAAGAGTTGCTAATGGGACGAATGGTCATAGCAATGGAACCAGCAATGGAAACGGTGTCTGTGCCATGGGAAAGGATTGCTGTAAAAATAAAACTGATGACAGCGAGACAGAATTTATATTTGATAAATCGTCGTTTCTGCCGTACGATCCAAGTCAGGAGCCAATTTTTCCACCCGAGTTAAAATTGTATTCAGTATTTGACGAACAATATTTAGTATACGAGGGAAGTAAAACTACATGGTACAGACCAACAGAACTGACCACGTTACTGAAATTAAAAGAAAAGTACAATGATGCAAAAATAGTTGTTGGTAATACCGAAGTTGGTGTTGAAGTTAAGTTTAAGCATTGCGTTTATCCAGTTATTATAATGCCCAACTGCGTACCGGAAATGAACACCATAAAAGAAAATGAAACAGGACTCGTCGTCGGCGCATCCGTGACACTAATGGAAATGGAAAATGTTTTTAAAAATTACATAGAATTATTGCCTACATACAAAACGAGGACACTAAAAACCATTATAAGTATGTTGAATTGGTTTGCTGGCAAACAAATCCGAAACGTCGCAGCCGTCGGGGGGAATATAATGACTGGAAGTCCAATATCCGATTTGAATCCAATTTTAATGGCATTGAAAGTCAAATTAAATCTTCTTAGCCAGAAAGATGGTCCACGCTCGGTTTATATGGATGAAACGTTCTTTACTGGATATAGAAGGAATGTAGTGAAGCCTAATGAAATTTTATTATCAATCGAAGTACCCTACTCTACCAGATATCAATATTTGAAGGCTTACAAACAGGCCAAACGGCGTGAAGACGATATTTCTATAGTAACAGCAGCAATTAACGTAGAGTTTGAAAATCATACTAATATAATTAAAGATATAAATATAGCTTATGGGGGTATGGCCCCTGTAACTAAAATTGCTGTTAATACGAGTAAAGCTCTCAAAGGACTAAAATGGGATGAGCAGATGGTCGAAAAAACATATGAACATTTACTAGAAGAATTTCCTTTACCTCCTTCGGTTCCAGGAGGAAATGTTCTTTTTAGACGGACTCTAACTATGAGTTTGTTTTTCAAAGCTTACTTAGCCATAGCAAAAGATGTGTGCAAAGACTACTTAAACGAGGACCTCATTATTCCGTACCATAGCAGTGGTGCAGAGCAATTCCATGGTGGCATGCCAAAGAGTTCCCAGTATTTTGAATTAGTTGGGGACAGACAAGTTAAGAGCGACGCTGTTGGCAGACCTATTACGCATTTTTCGGCGATGAAACAAGTAACTGGCGAAGCCATATACTGTGACGATATACCGACTGCTGAAGGAGAGCTTTATTTAGCTTTTGTATTGAGCACAAAAGCACATGCACGTATTGTATCTATTAACGCTGAAGATGCTTTGAAACAGCCCGGAGTAGTAGCTTTCTTTTCCGGTAAAGATTTGACTAAAGATCAAAACAGCATAGGGCCAATTTTCCACGACGAAGAATTATTCGCCACAGAAGAGGTTATCAGTCAAGGTCAAACAATCGGTGTTATAGTGGCCGAGGACCAACAGACAGCGCAAGCTGCGGCAAGAAAAGTAAAAATTGAATACAAAGAATTACAACCTATTATAGTCACAATAGAAGACGCAATCAAACATAACTCTTTCTATAAACAGTATCCAAAAAGTATAAAGAGAGGAGATCCAAATATAGCTTTTGAAGATCCTAATAACATTGTAATAGAAGGACAATGTAGAATGGGAGGTCAAGAACACTTTTACTTAGAAACTCATGCCGCGTTTGCAATCCCGAAGAAAGAGGACGACGAATTGGAAATAATTTGCTCTAGTCAACATCCTTCGGAAATTACAGTAAGTAATTGAAATCTCGACATCAAAACCTGACATCTAGCTAATAAAAACTAAAAGTGAAAGTAAAACTGTACCATGATTTTATTTTACAGAAATTAGTAAGCCACATACTGCACGTTCCAATGAACAGGATTGTGACAAAAGTGAAACGAATGGGAGGTGGATTTGGCGGAAAGGAATCTCGTGGAATGCTAATTTCTCTACCTGTAGCCCTGGCTGCACATAAACTCCAAAGACCCGTGCGTTGTATGCTGGATAGAGACGAGGACATGCAAATGACTGGAACCCGACATCCATTTTTAATTAAGTACAAAGTAGCATTTACCAAGGAAGGAAAAATTATGGGAGCTCGAGTAAACATTTACAACAACGGAGGATATTCCATCGATCTTTCTGGACCTGTAAGTTAGATTTCTTTAAATCTTAAAGTAGCAGCTTTAATCAAATACAACATCCATTTTTGATCATTGAATGTTTCAGGTCGTAGAGAGAGCTATGTTCCATTTCGAAAATGCGTACTATATCCCCCACTGTGAGGTTATAGGTCACATTTGCAAGACGAATTTGCCATCAAACACTGCTTTCCGTGGATTCGGTGGACCTCAAGGAATGTTTGGTGCTGAAAATATGGCTTGGGACATAGCTAGCAAGCTTGGAAAGACAGCGGAGGAAATAAGTAGAATAAACTTGTACAGAGAAAACTTAACGACGCATTACGGGCAATCACTCGTACATTGTACACTACAGAGATGCTGGGATGAATGCGTGGAAAAAAGTAACTTAGCACAAAGAAGAATTGATATTGAGAACTTTAACAGGTATGTTGACCATTTATGTATAACTCATTATATTATTTTAAATATAATTTAATGTAAAAAGTATTGTATTTTGATATTTTCAGTCAGCATCGTTGGCGCAAGAGGGGCATCTACATTGTTCCAACGAAATTCGGTATTGCTTTCACTGAAAAACTACTCAATCAAGCAGGAGCCCTGCTTATCATATATACCGATGGATCGGTGCTACTTTCTCACGGCGGTACAGAAATGGGTCAAGGATTGCACACGAAAATGTTGCAAGTCGCTTCACGGGCCCTCGGGATTGATATATCTAAGATACACATAAGCGAAACTGCAACTGATAAGGTGCCAAATACATCTGCCACCGCCGCCAGCGCCGGATCAGATCTCAATGGTATGGCTGTCCTCGAAGCTTGTGAAACACTAAACAAAAGATTGCAGCCTTTTAAGGACAAGGACCCAGATGGTAAATGGGAAGATTGGGTCCTACAAGCTTACTTGAACCGAGTCAGCTTGTCGGCAACAGGTTTCCACGCGACCCCAGACATTGGGTATGACTTTAAAAACAACAAAGGAAAACCATTCAACTATTTCACTTTTGGAGCAGCTTGCACGGAAGTCGAAATCGACTGTTTGAGCGGAGACCACCAAATCATTAGATCTGATATTGTAATGGATTTGGGTGAAAGTATCAATCCTGCCATTGATATAGGACAAATCGAAGGTGGATTTGTTCAGGGCTATGGGCTGTTCACCATGGAAGAACTCATTTACTCACCAACCGGAACGCTATACTCCCGTGGTCCTGGTGCTTACAAAATCCCCGGCTTTGGCGATATTCCGCTGGAGTTTAACGTATCTTTATTGAAAGGAGCACCGAACCCACGAGCAGTTTACTCGTCAAAGGTATGTTTTAATAATATATCAGTTATACGACTAATTTAAACACGTTTTGTAATAAGGCTTGCAATTAAAGACTTAAGGACCAGGGTCCAAACCTAGAAGAGGTCGATTTAATCATAAAAAGGGTTTAGGCTATGGACATTTTTGTTGAATCAAGTTATACATTTAAAATACGGCCATGATATGACGTCATCATTTTTTGTTTTCAGGCGGTTGGAGAGCCTCCCCTATTCCTTGCCAGTTCTGCGTTCTTTGCTATAAAAGAAGCTATAAAGGCAGCTCGTGCTGACGCCGGTGTACCTTTAGACTTCTATCTGGAGTCTCCTGCCACATCTGCTAGAATACGAATGGCTTGCGAGGATCATATCACTAAGAGAGTAAGTCAAATCACATCAATTTACGTGCAGATTATGTCTATATTGTTACTTTAAATCGCTGACTATGGCACATTATTTGTTGTCTATTTTTAACTCTGAAGTCTCGACGGAAGAAGATACAGCAAAATTTCTCTCCTGGAAAAATGTACGAGCCCCGCACGATATACGAATTTTGGCATTTAAAAAAAAATAAAGTGATGAGAAACCAATCAATGATAAGGTTTTATATTATGTAACCTTTTTATAAAATGCATTATTTAAAATTATTATTATTCGGTTTCAAGTTTTCTTTATTTTCTTAATTTTTTGCAGATCCCGCGACCAGAGCCAGGAAGTTTTGTGCCATGGAACGTTGTTCCGTAGATACGTTTTTTTAGAACATATAGATTTATAATCTGTTTAAATACATACATATCATTTATTGTTACTAAAGTTATAAAATACTCGTGTATATAAATGCTGAAAGAGAAAAGCTTTTTATTCATTCACCTATTATGCCTGCCATAAAAATAAAAATAACCACTTGAAGAATAGTAAAACTGATGGAATCTTCAGATTTACTATGACTGGAGGTCGCCCTGTGGTCGAAATTCGACCATAAATATGTTTAGTGAAGAGCTTTAAGAAACCATAATCTATTCTCAATTCAATCACAGACTTCAATTTGGCATATAGGTCTTATTACTAGACCATTAAGTTTTATTTATGTAACACAGACGTTAACAATAAACAACAAAATATTTCGTGTATGATTATCGTGTCATGTCAAAATATTATAGTGTACGTAGCGTTTTATTTATTAAAAATATGTAAGATAAAATATTTTAAATTAATATTGGTATTCCACGCTCCTCCTACATATCAACTATGACTGGAAGAACTTTCATGCTTTTACATCTACGCGTCCTTCGTCAAAAGGGGTACAAAGTTTTCCGCTCGCGTATACAGTGCAACAGATACAGTGCAAAAATCCTATATTCGTTCTGGGAAGTGTTTCGGAAATAAAAGTATATATAAAACAATGAATAGTATATTAGATACAGACAAATTTACAGAATGTAATTAATAATACCTAGTTCTACTAAGATAACATCGATGATTTTTCGGTGGCTGAAGAACTGTATTCAAGTAATAAGTACATTCTATTAAATAAACGGAAGTAAATTAAAAAGGCTAGCCTTTCCTAAAGGAACTTGAAGAGATTTTCAGCATTATACCATCAAAATAGTAATTGAAATGTCACATCTACACAAAATATTACTGACATGTACAAAAAAATTAAAGCAACATTTAAAAACATCTCTAGAATTTATTTTAAGCCGTTTTTAATGTAAAATTGTGTCATTTCAAATATCTTCCTTACTTTGGTAGTCATAACCAAAACAAAAACATCAGTGCACTAGGAAGATCTATTTCCTATCACGTTGGGGCTGTATAAAACTTTCAATAACAATATCGTATTATAATATTTATTGCATCGCGTTCAATACTATTCAATCGTACAGCATATTTACAATTTTACACGGTCCTTGCCGCTCCCCTCCTATACTCAGTACAATCCCTATACCAATGTAATAAATAGTATGACCTTTTTGTCAAGCACTAGTGCTACTTCTCCGACTCCGTTGAGCAGCCCGAACCGGAACTATCTGCAAATAAAAGAAAAGTTTTATTAAATAATTTAGACATCAATTATATTGTCGTTCGATTTCTACAACAGCTAACGCCACTACTTGTTTCTATCAAACATATTTTTAACCAACTTCCAAAAACGAGGAGGTTATATATGTTCGGCTGTGGATTTTTTTTATGTATGTTCAAACATAGCTCCGCCGTTTGTGAACCGATTTTCAAATTTTTTTCTGTGTTATATAGAGTATTGTTTATTTTTATCATTTTTCTAGTTTTTTCCTTGGATGTCGGTTTTTCATTTTTTGTTAAAAATAATAATTTTGAGCTGCGTACCCAAAAGGTAAAAAAGGGACTCTATTACTAAGATTTCAATGTCTGCCCGTCTGTCTGTGTGTCTGTCTCCAGGCTGTATCTCTAGAGTTGAAATTTTCACAGATTATATATTTATACTATAACCAAAAGGCTCTCCAACAACAAACGTAATTTTAATCCTTTTCTTTGCTTGATATCAATAATGGTGGTAGGCGCTTAAAGTTTACACAAAATACTAAATTGTATTTAAACTAATAAGTAATAAAATTAATAATTAACCTTAATTTTTAATTTTATTACTTACGGTTCTCTTACAAAAACACAATTTTTACCTGTTTGCTCTAATATGGTAAGGAACCCTTCGAGCGCGAGTCCAACTTGGAATTGGCCGATTTTTATTACGCGTCATCGTCTAATATACTATGAAAAGCGTCATGACGCTTGCTCATGCTCCTGAAGAATCTGAACCACTTTAAAAGTAGCCTCAGCCTCAAGTAAGAGTATAAGCTAAGTCCGTACGGAATAGAAGTGAAAGAATAACAAACATTCATTCATATAAACTTTCTCCTCAATATTATTAGTATTGTCATTTTGCTCAAGATTGGCGACGATTCATTAGCCCTCTCAGTCAAATTTCTATACAGACTGCCGTTGTCGACAACGAAGTGAAATAACATCAATTTGTTCACAATCGTATCTTGTATGGAAATGACAAATTTTCTGATCCACTGTCAGAATTTTTTTTTTGAACTTTTTTTTTTTGTTTTGATTTTTTAATGAACCATGCCGCTACATACCTGACCGCCTGGAGTACCGGCGTCTCGGCCGACGGGAGGGGGTGTCGCTGTTGTACTCCGTCTCCGTGTCGCCGTTACGCCGCGAACCCCGGCTGTACCTGCAAAAACACAGACAGTTTATTACAGATATTGTGCACCATAACTAGATAAAATAATACCATTAAACTAGATTTATGTTTCAATTAAAAGAAACAAAAAGTACTAAAAAAAACATTACCCTCCTTCTGGCGCAGTCGGGTAAAAAAGTAACTGCACAAGAACTATCCCTACATCCTAAATCATAAAGTACTAAAAAAAGTACCTGCACAATGGTAGCACTTTTCTAATTGAAAAAAAAATTGTTTATGATTGGCGACACCACTTTTCAGCAGATCCTAATGCATGCTTTATAAAAGTGCTATGACGTGGCACCACGCAAAATACACACTTCATAAACGTCTCCCCTTTTACATACATAAGGTTTGTTTGCCATGTGAAAGCTCTGATAGTAGCTCCTACTTCAGGCACCTAGGCGACATGGCATGTAAAAAGGTGCTAATTTGTGTTCAAATCACATACCTATCGATAGATCTTCTCCTAGAGCGCGAGGAGTAGGGCGACCGGCGGCGCGGTGAATAGCCCCTCTCGGGAGAGTAACGCGCGCGGTCGGGCGAGTAGCGGGACTCGGGCGAGTAGCGAGACTCGGGCGAGTAGCGGGTCTCGGGCGAGTAGCGCGACTCCGGTGAGAAGCGTCGCTCGCCAAATCTGTAATAGGAACAATGACCTATTGGTTACCAGTGTACATTCTGACAACACGGATGTTGCAGAAAAAGAAATATGTGGTAGCTTAATAGACCAGCTTACATTTAAAAAAGCAACTATACTACGACTCACGGAAGCAGCCACTCGCCTTGTCAAACAAGGTAAACGGTTTTCCCGGGTGTTGCCGATGTGTTGCCTTTGTTGAAAAAAAGATTTATTCGAATTCGTTCAGTCGTTCCAGAGATTAGCGCGTACAAACAGATATTTTTTTTTGTCGATTTGTGTTTTATTACTGTTCCTAAGCCCTCCACATTGATTCTTTTGTATAAATATTAATTGTACAAACACGACAACTTTACTGTTTTATTATATGTATAGGTGTTGAGTAATAACAAACCTCGGCGGCAGCGGCGGTGAGGGCAGGCGGCCGAGCGGCGGCGGGCGCGCGAGTGGCGGCAGCAGCGGCGGCGGCAGGAACGCTAGCGGCAGCGGCGGCACCGGCGCGCCTTCCACCTCTAGCGGCGACGCCACTTCTGTTTATTATAAAAGAACATCGAACGTAATTTTCAATTTATTGTTACTTAAACTATACAACAATAAACTGAGAATAAATACTTTTTTTAATTCTTTATTTAATTGGTCGAGCGAAGTGAGCCCTCACTATCGCAATGCAGGTACATTTTTGTGGCAAACTCTAAGGAAAAACCTTTGGGTTTGTGCTTGAGCAGTGTAATTGAAATATATGAAAAATACGAAGCTAACGTCTGTGCGGCGACGCGGCGCCGTCAGCGTGGGACATAGCGACTAGTTTGCGTCGCAAAGCAGCGGCGTCCGCAGCCGCAGCGTCCGCGTCGCGGCGCGCCGCCCGCGCCTCAAGCCAAGCCTGGTGCGCGCGCGCTTCGAAGTCACTAACTGCCGCGCGCTTCGCTGACTCCAGTTCGGCCAGCGACAAGGTTAACGCATCGCATTTCTCCCTGTGAAAATTTGTTTATATGATTATTAATACCAAAATAAATATTAACTATTTTATTTTGAAATATTTAGAGTGTTGAATAAACAGTTCATATTAGTTTGCTTTATTACCTAAGAACCAGAGACAGCTTTCTCATTTTATAAAAGCTGAAAGTCACAACCGTAAGTCCATTGTCGCCAGTCATAAAGTGACGAAACAGACTTTTGTGTCTCTGGCTGTCATAGGCTCTACTACTATAATAAGTATAAAAGTTAAAACTATTTCAAGAAACCACTTTAAGATAATAACACATTTGTAATTTGTAATAGCTTACTTGTATCTCTGTATTTCCTGCTGTAATAATTCCATCTTCTCTACAGTACTAGCTGATTCACCTTGTTTGCTTAGATACAACGATTCTTTTGTACTCAACTCTCTGAAACATAATGTTTAATCATTAGTATCGTATCGCGGACTTAAGAGCCAAATGTATGGAATCGAATACTTTCGGCAATGATAGACAATCACAAATACACCGCCACGATTGCTCTGTTGTATTCACCTTACATATCACATGCACGCACGCACGTACATACGCACGCATGCACACACATCCACACACATACACACAAATTTCGCCTTTATGTAATAAGTAAGTATAAATATATTGAAAAATACTAACTTCATAAGTTCGCTTTCTCTTTCTTGGAAGTATTTTCCTAATACTTCTAGTCTAGTAACTGCCTCAGTGGCTTGCTGGCTGGTGGTCTGGTAGGACTCCTGCGTCGCCTTTAACTCTTCTGCTAGCCGAGTTTGTTCTTTGTACGACAACTGAATTAAATTTAAATTGAATATGAGTAATGATACGGTTAACTATTTAATAATGCTATCAGGATTTCAGGACAATGATATTCTTAGCGCACATGAAATTTATTTTCTTTTGGCTATGTTTATAATTATTTTGTCGTAATAATTTTAAGAGAACCATACAAACCTGGATCCATTAGGGAATTAAATTAATGGTTTCTTTTTAACTACAAGGTACAGTAAAACCTTTTTTTTAAACAAATGTATAGTTATTTGCATTTTTTGACAGCATAGGCAATTTTATATTATTTATTACAATTTTTTTCTTTGTCTAAGGTGATGATAAATCAATCAAAATAGTATTACATACCTCATACTTGGTAACATAAGAATTCTTCTCCTCTAGAGCTTTAGCGAGCTTAGCTTTGATTTCGGTGTGGTCTATCAACGAGTTCACGTCTACATTAGATGACGACCCACTTTTCAGTTCCTTTATGGTGTCCTTAAAGTAATAAATGTCAGCTTATTATTATTTCATATATTATTATTTCAAATTAAATTTTTATTACAATTTCGTTTCTTATAAATGCGAAAATTCGTTTTTCTGCCTGTTAGCTATTTACGTCTAAATCTCTGAACTGATTTCGCTGAAATTTTTTATAGAGATAATTTTAGTGCTAGGGAAGGACATCGGAACTTTTTATACCGGAAAAAAGTACGGTTCCTGCGCGCCCGAGTTTTGGCGCAGAGTTGCGCACATCATCTAGTTAATTATGATATATTTTATTTTAATTTTTTTTTTCAACATAAACATGCAGAGTTGATTTTTTTCTAAGCAAATTGGACAGCTAATCCCTTTCAAAATGTTAATTATGTGTTAGTCGTTGGATGTTTCATATTCTAACCTGTTCACCCCTTACTGATATGTGTTGGTTAGTCTATCCACAATGTTTTTTACAGATGTTGTATGGAAACTTTGTCATAATATTGTGGATAGCCTATCAGAAACAATATTAGTAAGTGGTGAAACAAGCCCTAAGAATTGTGAAAACAAATAATGATTCTTGGCATTTCTATACACACAGAAAGTTACTTATAAGCCACTAATTTTTTTTCTTTTTCAATTTGAATCAAGTCGAATTGAATTGGCCATGGGTTTTCCCGGCCAATTCGACTTGATTGCTGACACATTGATTTTATACAGGGTGTAACAAATGACAGACATAATACTTTTGGGTTTGTATCTATATCTTATATCAATTTTACTGTGAAACTTGCAGCACTAAAAACGAAATATTTTTTTTTTGTTGGTACTTGATCCAGCAACAAGAGTTTTCCCATACGAATCACCAAAAATTCTGTTCGCTTTCAGCGCCCCTACTTTTACAGTGAACTATATAGAGCACACATACCTACCCCAAAGTATTTTCACTCACATTTGATCCAATCTGTAAATCAGTAATTACTTTCTAAAAGTATTTTTAATTAATTCATTGAGTCAACCATACCTTAAGCGCCACAATTTCATGTTTCTGCAACTCGATAGTGTTATTTGCTTCAACAATTTTTTTGTTCAGTTCCTCCAAAACTTTCTTCTGTTTATTGAACTCCTCCAAGGCATTATCAGCGGACACATACTTTAGTTGGAAGTTATCTCTATCTCTACTGACTGTTATAAGTTCTTCTTCGAACGCTCGTATTTTTTCTGTAATGTTCATAAATTTTATTGTTAAAAGTTGGCATGGAATTTCTGTCCTTAAGTATTTTATTGTTAGACATAAAAAGAAAAAGTAATTGGTTTTTATCAGGCTTATTAAAAACTATTGGGCCTATTTTGATAATACATATTTAGACAATGAGTTGTACCACTGTATAATTTTGAACACTGAAAATGTTTGATTACTGCAGGATACTACTTTTACGGAAATTATTGTGCTTTATAAATCTGCCTAAAACTGGCAGTTACTAGGACATTACCAAAGAGTCAAACTAAAAGGACTTGCTACATGTATCATTTCATTATTATTCATATCTTGTAGTCTTGTAGCAAGTAATATTACAACAGTCAATGATGTTTAAAAACAGTAATCAGTGCTTGATGACTCAATTTTAAGAACTTGACATAACAATCTGTTCTCATATCTACTCAGTAGATATGAGAACAGATTGTTATGTAAAGTTCTTAAAATTATTAAATAAAGTTATTTATTTATCACTTTCATTATAACTTGATAATTAATTATTATTATCAGTTTATTGTCACTGTTAACCAACTCCCAAAAATGAGGAGTTTGTATGTTCGGATTACTGTTGTAAATTGTGATTTGTTGGCTGGGTTTGATATAATGAGACCAACAAACTTAGATCCGCAAAATGGCTCTGTCAACAACTTCCCTGATTGAACTAGAAAATATATATATGATAAGGTACCATATTTACTATCTGACACATTCTGTTTACAACATCTTTAAGATTTCTCAATGTCTTATCAAGATATTGATAACCAGTTATATTTTAAAAGCACTTGCTACAATTTGTGTGAAAATGTATTGAATATGAAATTATATACTCCTTTAATAATAAATTATCTAATATAACTTGTATCTAATAGCCAAGAAAGAAAGAAATTACCGTTTAACTCAGCAATTTGTTCCTCTGAATTAGATCTCTCTTCCATCAGTTCACTGAGCGTATTTTCCACTTCACCCAATGTGTTTTGTAATTCGCTTGCTGTGTTTTCTGAAACTCTCAACAATTTTTCATTGTCATCCAATGAGTTTCTCAATCTCTCGTTCTGTTCCTTCAATTCGTTGATTTCTTCCTTCAAAGACTGCACCATGTCGTCCATACCAAATGAATTGTCCTCAATCCCAGCTAACTTTGTTTTAGTAGTAGTAAGCTCCTCTTTAAGGATCTCACACTCCTATAAGATAATCCATATTATTGTTATTAAAAAAGGGGAATTTTTTTTAAATAATAGAGTTATAAAATATTTCTGTACCATATGGCACACTTCAGTAATGTAAATGTAGTGTCAGTGACACATGCCTAACTCTTTTGATGGGGTCCTAACTACAATCTTTAAAAAGAAATCTGAGCTTGTGGTCTGTAGGGCGGAGGCTCTGTTAGGTTGTTGCCTACTAAAACCAAGTGGCATCTTAAGAGCCCATCCTGGCATTCCCATATATACAATATAATTGGCAATTAGATCATATACCTAATACTCAGTTTTATACAAAAATGAAAATCCTTATCATGAAGCAGACAACAAAAAACTTTAAAGTGATATTGATAAGTTTTATGCTGTGAGCAGACCTTTACTTTCACAGTATTGAATGTTACCTTCGTAGCAAAAAGCAGCTCCCTTTGCAGGTTATTAATATTTCCAATGAGCCTACTGTCTTGTCTTTTATTGTCTATGTAGTAATAACCAAGCGTAAAAAGCAAAATGGTACTGGCAGTTGTTAGAAGAAATGTGAGAAATCTGTTGTGGTTATTGCCTGTCCCATCGCAAAATTCATCTGAATAGCATGTTTCACCTAAAACATAAAAAAGTGTAAGCAAGTAAAAAACTGTGTACTATTTTAAAAATTCCAGTCAAGGAATTTCTCTAAGCAGAAGACAATTCCTTCATTGAAATTTATGAGATTTAGGGCCTGTTTCAGCTCTTACTGATAATGTTTCTGATAGGATATATCTAAAACTTTTTTGACAGATTCTCCGTAAATCTGCTAAAAACGTTTTAAATAGACTATCGGTCACTTATCAGTAAGCGGTGAAACAGGCCCTAATAATACAGAAACAAATAAAATGTAATCTTACCGACAACAGGAAATAGAGCGCTACTTTCATCCTTGGCTCCCATTACAGAAGTGTATGTCGCCCACAAGTAATTCATAATAGAAAAACTTTCAGTCTCAGCTTCATTATCAGTCTCTTGAACATAATCAGGATTAAAAACATTTTCTGGTGGTGGCTGTTCAGTTGATGGTGGCATCATATCAGCAATTGTTGTATAAATGTTTGAGAAGAAACCTTCAGTAGTGTCCTCAACTGGGGCTTGGGTAGCTTCAGTAAATATTTCATTAATAAGATTCTCACTAGACTCTTTTGAATCGTAAGCTGGTATAATTGGGATATTCGATTCAGTAGATCTATCATCATTAATAATATAAGACTCAGTACTTGTTTCAACGGCTGCTATAGTTTCTGTTGTATATTGAGAATTTAAAATGTTTTCTGTTGAACTATAATCTGGGGCTGAAATGACAGGTTGAATGACGGGCACTTCTGGTATAGTTAATAAAGGTTCTGGTTTATTTTCATTGGGTGAAATGCTTGGTGTAATATCATCAAATTGTACAGGTATTTCAGGCACTGATGTGACAGTTTCTACAATATTGGTAGGCACTTTTTCAACAGGACTTACAGTTACAACTGGTGCAGGCTCAGTCATTGGTGGAATCTCTGTAGGCACAAATTCAAGAGGTTTTTCTGGTGTTAAATTATTATTATGTACATTTTCATTGTTAGGCACATTATTTGTAATTGTGAGAGTATCATGTTCTGTTGGTTCAGGCACTTGAGGTACAGTAGTTGTTTCTGGTATTGTTTGAATTATATTTGGATTTGTTTCACTTGATGGTACAATATTTTCTGTAGATGCCTCTGAAGGTAAATTCTTAGAAATTTTTGATTGGTTATCTTCTATATTTTTTGGAGCTTCAGTATTTACTTCCTCTTTGTTTTTTTCACCATTCGTGTTTGAAATATTTTTGTTACTGTTATCTACTTCACCTGGGTTTTCAGTTTTAGAGTTAATTATATTATTATCACTCATTTCATTTACAGCAACAACAGTAGGTTCAGTAGGTAATAGATTGATGTTTTCATTGTTTGTTTGAACGACCACAGTTTGGTCATTTAAATCATTAGAAAGGGAACTCTGATCAATGGAAATAAGCTTCTCTGGTTCTGTATTAGTTGCAATAGATAAATTATCACTATCATTTGTAGTTTTTTCAAGACTACCAACACTCTGTTCATCTGTACCTGATGTTTTTGGTGAATTATTTTCAAAATCAGTAAGAGTGTTGACATTGTTTGATGCATCATTGTCAGATATTTCAGTAGAGGTTACAACTGGAACATTTTGTGGTTCAAAAAGTTTTTGATTAGAATTACTTTCTGTGTCTTGTACCCCTGTGGGAGGTGATTTATTTTGGTCATTAAATGCCAAGCCTTCAGAGTATTCTGTATCAGATGATGCAGATGACTCTGTAGTGAAAATGGTTGTACCTTCAAACACTTCATGAGGTTTCTGAACTCTATCTGGCTGAACTTCTGGTTTTTTATTGATTATATCTACTGTTGGAATTGTCAGTGGATTTTTTTCAATAATTTTCATCTCCTTCATAAATTTTGGATTAACAAATCCATTTTTACCATTTATACTTGCAAACCAAATATCTGGCTTAGTTTCAACTGATTTCATATATATTAGAGCTTCACTTTTAGATCTATACGAAAGAAACTCAGAATCCGGACTGTTGTAGTTTATTAAGGTTGTTGCTTTTGATATTGGTTCTGAAAGAACAATTTAATGTTAACACCCTTTCTGTAGTTTAATTCATTAATTTACATTAAGAAAAGCTATTTAATTTGAACATACAAAAATTCTAAGCCGTATGTTACGGTAACAGTGTACGGTACACTATCTAACCACTTTTACAAGCAGATACTCACTATTACATTCTTCATTGGCACACAAAACTTTTTCGGGTAATTTACAGTGGTAAGTAGAAATTAGAAATATAAATACAATATATGCGTAAAGGAACATTTTAGCATTATTATTCAATTATTATTAAAATAAATTCGTAAAATACAAGACAAGACCGTAGGCCACATCATCTGTCAGTTATCGGTTGTCACCAGTTGTCAATATGATGTGACATTTCTTGGAGATTTCGAAAGGAATTTGACAGCTTTTTTTAAAAATATTATTACGAAGCAATGAATTAACAAAATATTGTGAAGGAGATTAATAATTTTAAATAAAATTATTGGTAAAAGAATCAATCAACCCGATACTTTTATTTAAAATTATAGTTACTTTTTTGGTATTGGTAAAAAGTACCGTTACTTTTTACGGTTACTTTTATCGTTATAATTAACGTTAACATGGTTTCTACACAACGTTTCCAGTTCGTGCATTTATTTAGTGGTATTACTACAAATTCGGGACAGATTCAGGACAGAAGAACCTATGTAATAATATTATTTTATTGGTAGGAATAGCTATCTTGATATATAATTCTTCTGTGAGTGTGTATGTCACTGAACTTCTCTTAAACGACGGGACCGATTTTGATGAAATTTTTTGTGTGTGTTCAAGGGGATCTGAGAATGGTTTAGATTCACAAAATAGCTCGGCAGAACAACGTCTGCGGGGTCAACTAGTATCTATCAATAAAATAATATTATTATTTTTAACAAAAAATAAAGGCCGACTTCCAAGGGGAAAACTAGAATAATAATAAAAATAAACTTCTATACACTGAAAAGTTTTAAATGTTATTAGTTCCTAATTACTTTCAGAATTTGGCTAAACCTCAACTATTTCTGGTCACAATCTTTATAAGTTTGAAGTCGGTACCATGTTCATTTTATCATGAGCTAATCTGAAATCTTTAGGAACTCCGTCAGCAACGCCGAAACCCCCAAACTTATATGATATAAGTTTGGGGGTTTCGGCGTTGTTTTAAGAACAGTTAGCAAATGCTACTAAGCAAACAATAATCATCATTATCACATCATGCATCATCACATGATGAGCATAGAACACCTCTCAATGCATATAGAAACATATGAATATTTTGTTTTCCTAAGAAGTATGCCAAATAAATGCTTTCAAAAAGTATGGTTTGGCACCAAGGTGTACCATGGATCCGAAGGTATGTGTATATATAAGTGCTGATTTTCTCAGTACTTTCACAGAGATAGAAGTTTGGGGTTTCGGCTTTGTTATAAGTACTGAAAGCAAATTATATTATCATCATCACATTATGGCCTTAACAAACCTCAAAATGAATGCGATACGGAGCTGCACGACGTTATGAGAGGCGGTTTTTCTGAATGGGACGTTTTCTTTCTTATTTAAATTGATTGTCAAGCAGTTTTTGTCGTGGCTGCTAGATGGCGTATAATTATCGTTTTTACCAACATTAATGGGACATTTTCTAAATTTTAGTTCGCAAATCTATACTAGGTGGCGCAACGATAGACAACTCTAGATTTTTATATTGGTTCCCTATTTAAATTAGCTACTATTGGTTCCCTACTGATCTGAAACTTCATAATGACAGCGTAAGTCATGTTCCTAAAAAATATCAGTGTACTGTCCAGAGTACCATAAATTACATTCTTCTTTCTATTAGTCAAATATGGACATAAAATGCAGGCCAATGTACTGTTAATAGTATAAGAACACTCTGACAAATATGACAATTGTCAAACTGACAATTAACTTTTAGCGGCCATGACACTTTGACACTTCTTTGAGTTATTAGTGACGCTTTTTGTTCTTATTCCTCAAATTTTACTATCAGAATTTTCAGTATGTGATACTGGTATATTGTCTAATCAGTAATTACTTGTTAGCGTGCACAAGTGTAGGTCAAATGTTGCGAAATCCAAAATATAAAATATTTGTGACATTTGTTGCGAACGACATATTAAATACGATAAATAGGACTATTGCTTTCTTCAGTAATAATTAAAACATCATTATAATAACATTTTAATCCATTTATTACAAAATAAAAGCTCTTTTCTATATTTAAATGAATGAAGTTTTCCATATTTTCCCCCGATTTAGTGGCAATTAATGCTGGTATGAACTATAGTTGTCTACCCATATTCCATCTAGCAGCCACGACGAAAACTGCTTGAAAATCAAATAAAAAAAGAAAGAAAACGTCCTATTGCTACAGATTCGGAGGAAGAAATGTAAAACTTGACCAGTGTCAAGTAAAGCGGGAAATCAATTTTATCGTTTCATTATTTTTAGCAACGTTACATAGTATCGTCAACTTGCCCACACTTGTGCATGATAACGTATATTTAATGCTTACTATTCTCCCACTACAACGCATTAAAACCCGAAACAATACAAATTTAGCGAAGAAATGCAAAAACACAATATCACTTTTTAACATCCCGCCAAGACTCCCCCATGCTCACTTCATGCCCACCCTTGTACCCACCAAAAGTTGGTTAGCTGTCATATTTGTCTAGGTGTTCTTATACTATTATCAGTGAATTGGCCTCAGTTTTATGTCCATATTGGACCAATAGAAAGAAGATTGTAATTTATGGTACTTTGAACAGTGCAATGATATATATAGAAACATGACGTTGATGAAGTTTTAGTAGGGAACCAATATCTTATATCAATAAATTACCTATCAAATGGGGCAATTTATTGATAGAAAGTTATTTCATAGTTATTTCAACATGATATAAAACTAAAATAATATTTCAGGTTTCCTAATGACCCCAAAATTCACAAATTATGGGTTACTGTAACAAACAGGACAAATTGGAACCCAACACCAAATTCAAGAATATGCAAGTACGCCATATGCCAAGTATTTCAATGCTGTGAGAGAGTTTAGTGATTCATCACTATATGAGCTGTTAAATAGGGAAATATTGCAACTAACTTAACGCCCAACGAAGTGAACCACGGGACAACTAGTATGTAATATAAATATGTGATGTAATTGGGTTTTATTTATTGGCTTAGTTTTACCCGCAGGTTTTTCTGCTTTTAATAGTTTGTCATTGATTATATAGACTAGCATTTAGCGCGAGCGAGTAGCTTAATAGCTATCTCAAGAACAGATTACCGTTCTTGAGACAGCTATTAAACTAGAGAGTTGAAACTTTCACAGAATATGTATTTCTGTTGCCGCTATAAAACAACAAATACTAAAAACAAAATAAATATTTGAGAGTAGCTCTAGTACAACAAACTTGTGTGTAACAAAAAAATAATAGATCGATAAATTTTAACGTGTTGCTTATCGGCAACGTAGCCCAGGTGTTAAGTTACTTGTGTAAAGCGCCGACCGACTAGGAGGTGATGATTGAAATGCCATGAACATTTCAGTTAAACATGTTTTTGTCTATTTTTCTTTTAAAATCTATAACTTTTTTGTAATTTTTTATAAATCCAAAATATTCAGAAATACGTTTTTTTGCCCTTCGTGTGCGAGTCCAACTCGCACTTGGCCGGTTTTTTTCACATCACATTTTACTAATAATAATCACATCATATTATAAAGTTTCCCAATTTCCTCCATTCCATATGTTCGTGGTAATTTCGGAAAGTTGTAAACCGATTTTGTTTCCGTTCTAAATGTTAGAAAGAGGTTGAGAAAAAAATAATAATATATTACTTATCTTTTACTAATATTATAATTTTCGTCAAGTTATTAAAAATCAAAATTCTAGTTTTACTTTTGATAGATGATTATTAAGAACGGCCGTAACGCTTTAAAAGTATGATTATATTAGTGAAAATAGCCTGGAATGTACGCGGCCGGCGGAGATTAAATTAAATACTAGGGTAATTTTTTTATATTGTGTTTAAGGTTCTTCTCGCACGGCTAGTTCCCTAACCCTAAGTAGTAGGTCAACATGTAGACATTCTGAAAACATTTGTTCCAAATTTACGCAGAAATAAATGATTTTTATTTTTTATTTTACGAGTTTAAATGAAATATTATAGTATTTGCGGAGAGTAACTAGTTTAAATGAAATACTAGGGTAATTTTTTAAAATAATAATGGTAACCCTAATTTTCTACATGTCCTTTTTTTCTATCCCTTTCAGTGGCACGCTAACTGATCTTCTACCGGATACTTAGTTAAAGGTCTACGCTTTGCCATGACATGTCACGATTTTAACATGCGCAATGTAGGATTTGCGCCTTATTTGCGCGATAGAAAAAAACTAAACGGATACAACTATGTGACAACTATTATCAAAGTCATTTCGTTATAAACGTTTTCTTATATTCCTGTATATTTTTCCGACCCAACTCTGACCGACACCAAATAATATAAAGAAATGTCCTTCCACTAATTACTTCTCGAAATGTCTAATGGACCACATAAAATTTTTCTCATTGACTTATCGAAACAATTTCCATTTGAAATTGGTGAGTAACTTTGTTTTTTTTTTAAAAACGACACCAGACTGTAGTATTATCGGAAGCTGTACACACTCGCCGAGACACAGTGATACCGCCCGAGTGCGAGAGTGTAAATGATAAAGTGAATATAATCTACGTGGTAAATGGTTGCACTCGTCTCGCCTGTCAGCCGCTTGCGAGAGTCTCGCAATCGGGCGGTCTCGCTGTGTCTCGGCGAGACTGTACAGCCTCCAATACAGTACCTACAACTATTATGTTACGATGTAGTGATGTACTTACATGGTCTTGTAGACCACTGTAAGAAAAAGCAGAAAGTACTGATCTATACACAAAACATCCATGGAGTATAGAATCACCAATATATACTTTCTTCTGTGAGTACCACGTATCATGCCATAACCCATGTGACCCACACACGGTAAACTTACAAGGCTCAAGACTCCGGTTCCAAACTTTAATGTACCTTGATACTTACGAACGGGTATATAACTTACACAAAGCGGCCATTTACCATCAGGCACTGAATGTCTTATTTTTAATATATATTGTTTTTTTTTAATTTTAAATATTAATGGTTTTAATCACCAATTTAAAAATATACCTTTTGGTACATATTTTTTTATCTTTAACATAGGTGATGAAAAGAAAAGCGAGTTGTGTTTTAAAGAAACACTGATCATAAGTTGTGCACATGGCGACGACTTAGGGGATGGCGATTCTGAATCGGAATGGACATGTAGCGAACCTTCTGATAGTAAAGGAAACATCAAAGTTAAGACAGAAGACATTGAAGAAACTAATGACATCGAGACTGTATCTGAAAATGGGTCCAAGCGTAGTGTTGATTCCGAAGTAGATGATTTTCATTTCTTCTTTTTTCCGGATTGCGAAAAACCGAACATCCGGACCAGTAATGATACTATTTTACTTAAGGACGGTATCCCCACGATAAACCCATTGAAACAAAAGGGGTTTCAATGTACATGTAGTTTAGCGGGATCTCTGTGTAAATGTTTCGTACAAGAATTGTGCGAATGCGGTAGAAAACCTAAAGATAAATGTTCGTGTGACAAATTAGACGCTTTATGTATCTGTGATGAAAAAGATCTCCAACTTACTTGTACTTGTAAACCTAGCTTAGTATGTTTATGTGCCTCTGATGGTAAAGCTCAGCCAAAATGTACTTGTGTCGCCGAAATTGAAAAAAAGCCTAAAAACGAGAAAAAATACCAGAAAGCTTCTAAAGAAAATATCGTACTGAAATGCTCCTGTCCCAATGTAGCAACCACGGAATGCAAATGCAATTCTCTTACTGAACAAGTTGGCAATTTAAAATGCTCTTGCTGTAACATAGCAAGTGCAGAGTGTGAGTGCAATATAGTTTCTAACCAAGATATTCAACTAAAATGCTCATGCCCTAATATAGCAACCGGGAAATGCAACTGCAATACAATTGAAGCTCTGTTGAAATGTACATGTTCTATAACAACTGCAGAATTTGAATGCAACACTCCTATCGAAGAATGCACTTGTGGCGATACTAATGACTGTAAGTGTTCCACCTTGCAGGAAAAAAATTCTGTCACGCAAGAAAGTGAGGATGCATGCGTTTGCGATACGCCTTCGGAAAACGCTAATGCGTGCGATTGTGATCCGTGTGATTGCGCGGAAGTATCAGATCTCTGTATTTGCGATAAAGACATACCTGAGGCACAAGATCAACCTAAGAAGTTGGTAAGAAAAAGAGCAGGAAAACATGGATATAGATGGTGTCACCAGGTCGACCCGAGGCACACTTACTTTGACTATGCTTACAATAGACACGACAAAATAGACTATAAATTACCCGAAAAAGAGAAATTCAAGATTTTAGGTCTTAACGATAAAATTGATTCTGAAATAAAAATAGAGACTGAAGAAGTCACCGTCCCAATTTTTAAAAGAAAAGTACGCAAACCGTCCTTAGATTGCTGTAGTGCTGTTGGTGGTACGTAAAAATAATTATTATATAATCTTTTCATTACTATTATTTGCCATTAATAATTTAAATCTTTTTATCAATTTAATAGGAATAAGCATTAGCGTGGAAATGCTAGGCGAAGACAAAGACAAGTTTTTAGTTCAAGTCGTGTCTAACTCGTCTAAAGAGGGGGCTAAATGCGGATCAAAACTAATCAGTATCATGGACTGTAAACTACATACATTAGAGGAAAACAGAACAGAGTAAGCCAATTTTTAGGTTTGACTATACGCAATGAAGTTTTGATTAGTTATTTTTAGGATAAGTGAGCCACCATAGACGATAAACTCAATCCTACCTACAATTGTCATGCAATATTCCATAAATTTTTCATCAAGTTAATAAAAAAATTATGTGTGAACTCATGCTCACGCCAATCCACGTACTGACACATACTTTTACACCTTTGGACGTTTAGTATGGTGTAAATATACCTCCAACTTTTAAAAAATTGATTGTTGGTCTTCTGGATCGAAAAATAATATCACCTATGTAGCACAATGAGATCTTCCAGGCACATAACAAGGGGCGAAGTTACGAAGGAGCGTCGCAGTTATATGACAATTTGCGAGAACGGCTATTACAATAAAGTGACCCGTATATGCGGCGAGCGTAATTTGGTGAAAAGAATTTATCATTCCTTCGATGACGCCCATAACTTTTTACTGGAGGGAGCGAACGTTGTACTTTTGCGCTACTTTGCGATAAACCGTTACAAAGGTCGCGTCAAGACCGACACTGTTCTTATTAATGGGACCATCTGCGAAAGCGTTTATGTGAGTATACCTCCCAAAATATACATAACATACATATACATATCCAATATCCATACTAATATTCTAAACGCAGAAGCGTGTCTATCTGTAACTTCCAATGTATCCGTACGATAAACGTATTTTATGTTATGTTATACAATATATCGTTTGTTAAGAAATATTTTTGTTACGAGAAAATGCCCCCACTGATTTGAAGCACCTAGCTATAGCCAGTCAACTCTGATTTAAATTCATGATTTAAATTAGACTTGTTATTTACTATAGCGTGCCAAATAAATAAAGTGATTACTTACGAGCTTTCAAAATCATACCCAGTCTAGCGCATTAGAGTATATAAAAAAAAATCAAGACTTATTGCCAACTTGGTATAAAATTAATAGACCTCGACATACCGTTAAAATATTATGCCGTTAATTTTTTAAGACCATCCGCGTGGGTAACTTTATAATGCTCTAAAATTTTTAATTTCCGCTGCTTTACGGGCTAAAGCAATTTGCCGTAACGTAATGTTATGAAAGCGTATAAATAAGAAAACACCGAAACCTCATTTGACAATTCTGTAGCTAGCGTTTTATAATACAAATTGATATTCTCGTTCTGTATAAAATGGTATTGTCCAGGTTTGTCTCGGAGTGAGCCAGGCCATTGTGAATGGTAAGCCTCTATTCATCGCGAAAGTTGAGCGCCACATTATAGAGCCATCTGGATTTATTCATCAAACACTGACAGTCCTGACGCTCAGAGGTAGGAATTTTCATAAGACGCTCTCCTTTAAGCTCTCTCCGAGTTTCATTTCGACTTTAGTTTTTAGGTCGAGAAATTCAATTTATGCAGCTGAATACTTACTTAGTTTTGTAATAGTTTAGTAGTGAAATTTTAATTGAATTAGTTTAAAAATATGAACTACAAAATGTATAGGTATTATTATGGGCCTCACTATAGTCGCTTCACGTTAGCTGCATTCTATAAAAAAATCTATTTATGTTTTTATACTCAGACATATACAACTTACTTTTTCTGACGACCTCTGTAGCTCAGTGGACGAACCAGTTGTGCTCAAGCTGGGAGCCATGAATTTGAATTTCACAAACTGATTAAAAGTTTTAATACTCTATGGATAACTAAGGATGTATATTAAAACTATAAAATATATAAATTACGTTATTTGGTACACGTAATACGAGTCCTTCAAGTACGTATCGTAGCCAGTAGTTGCGAAGTCACCATAAATAATATTATACTAATAATTATTTATCCAAATGAGTTTTGTATTTGTGACATGTTATGTACTATGTCCATTACCCAAAGCCTTTTTTTTTACACATCAACACAAAACAAAATGTAGGAATGTGGGTAGTTAACGAGAACAAATTGTCGCAAGGCTACATCGTGAGTCACGAGTGGGCGGACAACTGCTACATATTTCATCTGAACCCGCTGCTGCGCGTCAACCCTGAAAAAGATGAAATAGAGTCGCACGAGCCGCTGCGGGAGAAATGGCGTGACGATTTGCAACTCTTATCTGATTACTTGGACTTTAAGGTGAGCTTAATTGTGGTTCTCTGTTATGATAAACGCACACCTAACAGAGCCGAACTAGCCAAACGCTGCGAACGATTTTTAATTCGATACGTTTTCTATATTGAATAGATGAAATCTTTATGTATATACAATTCTTCAAAGTGAGTGTGTATGTCAATGAACTTCTCTTAAACGATTGGACCGATTTTGATGAAATTTTTTGTGTGTGTTCAAGGGGATCTGAGAATGGTTTAGATTCACAAAATAGCTCGGCAGGACAACGTCTGCGGGGTAAACTAGTGTAATATAATCTTGCACACTTGCCCTCACCGATTCGCTGTAAAAATTATAATTATGTCGGCTTGACTTCGATTCGTTCAATTACTTTTACGATGTCGCGAGGCACTGCAGTGCCAAATAAAGGGCCAGGGGCTAAGCCACAACAATGTGTTGCGGCTTCATATAGTAAAAAAATTTGACGTCGCGATTAAATTTTTGATGCGACAGCGCCTTGTCGTAGAAAGAACCTTATGAAATTTTTGCGTTGCGACATTGCATTGCATTTGTGCGCGATGTTATTTTTTGCGAATTGAGGCCGAAACGCAGTGAAATGGCCCTAAACAGTTTTTTTCAGAAAAGGCAACAAGTCTTTTTTGCTTTATTCCTTTCAAAGTACTCAGTTTTATATTAACGGATCATTTTAAAGAAGTATTTTACCGTAATTAAAAACTTTAATTTCTTATCCACTTACCTGTTTATAGTCGGGGATCCCGAGAGAGGATTTTTGGATTTAGTCGAGCGCGTCAGATTAGGCTTGTGTAGGTTCTCTACATGTCTATGGTAATCATGGTTTAAAAATCAGATTTCTTAGTTAGTTCGGTTTTTAAAAAGTTAATTTTAATTAATGAAATATCCTCGAAGTCGTCAGATTAAGATAAGGGGTGTTAAAATACGGCAAATAATACTTACATATAAAGCATGGATGATTTAAATTTAAAGTAAGCCTATATAACATAGAACAACAAACCCTCATATCTTGAATATCAAGCTTCGATGTAAGCAATGTTTTAAAAGAAATTTCTTTTTTATAACCATAAAATTGCTGTAGCGTCATATCTCACCGCTTGAATAAATGGCCTTAATTATTTCTTTTAACGTTTTACCTAATCTACAAAACGTTCTGGGATTCTACGACGCTCGAGTTACTACAAAAATAGCACTCTCTCCTCCCCGGCTATTACTTAAACTTGAATGTTTAAGCAAAGTTGAGTTTTGTCCGTGTAATTTTAAAAACTTAGGTAAAAGTACATTTTGCTTTACTATATAAAACTCTACCTTCTGATATTTCTCATTATATTAACAGCCTCGTAAAATTTATATTGCGTTAACAATATCTCGCTCGGATGCGCCCCTTTTGCTTCATCTATGAGATATGCTTAGTGGTTAAGAGAAAAGTTTCTCAAGCAAAAAACTACGGTAGGAAAGGGTTCATTTTCCTATTTTCATAACAAAAGCGGTTTACCAGTCGTCATGTTTATCAGTTACGGTTCATAACGTAACAGGCAACAGTTACCTCTGCCTACTTTGCTCCGGTTTCTTACGAGAATTCGAATATATTTTTACACATTTCAAGCAGGCCTAAGAAAGGGCAAAAAGAACGATAAAAATTTAAGGCATATATCTATTTTAAAATACATCGTGTACAAATTAGTTAATAAACATTTATTTATTTATTTATTTATAAAAGTTGTGCTAATCTTGATAACTTTTTTCGGATATTTGAATACTTCCTATTCATCCTATCTTCTGTTATTTTTGTTGCGGATCCCAAGACGATTTTAGTATGTTTCTTAAGGCTCCCTGAGATCATACCAAAAGGTTTACATTGTTGGATACTGCTGCCGATCCTGGTGACACAAGATGTACAGGCCGTAGGAGCGTGTAGTGGGTCAGAGTCCGATAAAAATGTAAACTTTTTGTGTTAGATTTTTTAACATTAAAAGGCCAAATAAAAATAAGTCAATCGGAAACAACTGTTGAATTGTATAATACTTGGCACGGAGACAGGACTAATCTACACACAGAATAAATTTCGTATCGCCCTATATTTTGTTCCCGCTACGGGTGATAGTTTGATTGGATATTGATGAAACGCCAAACAAAGGCAGCGTTTATCTGTTTATTGCACTGGCAGTTTTTACTAGAGTTTTTGTGAATTAAAATGTAAATATTTCATAATATATTGTTTTGGATGAAAATTTTTTTTGTAAACAGAAATTTGTAGGGCTATGGAATATTTTCGTGTTTCTAGGTAACTAGCTCCTATGTTTGTTTCATAGGAGCTTTACTTAAACTCAAATACAAGACAAAGGGCCTGTTTCAACGCTTCTTGATAAGGGTCATATAGTATTTCCACAACTTTTTTTGACATATGTTGTATGGAGAATCTGTCAAAAAAGTTGTGGATAGCCGCTATGTTTAGTTTTCTTTAGTGAAGGGAAGTTTCTGATAAGAAACTTTATCAGTAAACTGTGAAAAAGTCCCTTAACCTAATCCTGAGTCCATTTAACTAGGATTGATACTCGACAAACTGTAAATTATTCAGTATAGCTGTAATTCTTCCTAGATAGTGTTATTGTGTATGTTTTCCATGAAATATAATATTATAAACTATTGTCTTGTTTTAATGGAAAAAATAACATAGTAGTGAAATAGCATTTTTTTTCAGCGTTATATATTTTTTTCAACTTAACATGAACGCTTTTATACGGTTCACTTCAATATTATGTGAGGTCAGAGCTTGACCGTATTTTATTTACGTAGTTACAGTATTTGCCGATATCTATGCCGATCTATCATTAAGTCGGGGTCGTATCCTTTCTCGTCAACAATTCGCTGACAAAAGCTATAAAATGATTATAAAAAAAGTACCGCTCGGTAAGATCACGTTAGGGGCCGATGTTATGCCTCGACTTTATAACTCCTATTAGCAGTTTCTTTGTCTATGGTTCACGTGTGATTTCTGATTGGATTCCAGCGGTACCGCGCTAACAGTTAGCCCGACCGTAATTACAGTAATATTAGGTTTTTATAGCTTAGTTATTTATTCCGTAATGGTGGATAGCGCGGTAGTAAATGTCTTCTAAGAAAATATTCCTGCGTCGCTTGTTTTATGTCAATTAGGTTATAAAATAGAGCGTTATAGTTCTGGTGTACGCGTGTTTTCTACGTAAATGTTAACGTATCTTAGTCATTTACGAAATAATGCCATGATAGGTGCAGGACATGGTACCGACTTCAAAATTATGAAGATTGTGTCTAGAAATAGTTGAGCTTTAGCCAAGTTCTGAAAAAAACCTATTTAGGAACTAATATTATTTCATTATTTTCAGTTTATAGAAGTTTCTTTATATTCTTTCTCTAGTTTTTTCTTAGAAAGTCAGTTTTTTATTTTTTGTCAAAATATATTTTTTATAGAATGGTATATCATATTTCATCTTTTCAGTCACGTTTGATTGATGATTAACAGACAGACATATTTTTACTTGTAATTATTCTTACAGAGTACTCGTACATCGGAAGGAGGTCTCTACGCCTTGGAGAACCGCGAGTTGACCGGGGTCATTCGTGACTACCTCCAAACACTGCTGCTCCTCCGTCCCCAAAACGCGATGGACTTCACCAGGGAATATTTTGGGTCTATACTCCAAGACATGGATCTGCCCCATAATGAGTTTTTCAACCCAACTCATAGAAATGTCCGTTATTATTTCTACGAAGACTAATAATTATTGTACTTTTTATATACTGTTTTTTTTACAAAGAATGATGCCAATGCATTGTAGAGATTCAAATATATATATATATATATATATTTTTAAATATAAATTGTATGTACGGCATAATTTTGTTTTTACAGCTAGCGTTTTTGTTCTTGATGGAAATTTATGTTTTATTTTATCTTACAAATTACTGTAGTTTTATAGTTTACATAAATAAAATTTGTAAAATGAACTGAACTAATTTCTTTTTGGATTCAATGCAAAAGTAAACTCAAAAATGTTAATAACTAACTATTTGGGGTTACTTAACCTAAATGGGAGTCTATAATCATATTTTTATCTTCAGATATAATTCATATAACAAGATAAATGTCAAAAAAAAATGAATATTTTTAGAATGGCTATAGTTTAAATCCCTTCATCTATCAATGAAGGAGGGTATCCCCTACTTTTACTTCTTGGAACCTTACAATTTCGGTTTCAAAATCCGCCATTTCGTTGTTTTTTTAAGTTTGATTATACTTAATATCACTCGTGCTATCAAGACAAATAGCACGAGTGATATAAGTATAATTTCGTTCAGGTTCAGGTTATAGTAGGAAACATAGAGATCTACATCCGTACATACAACTTAAACACACTCGAAAAAGAACCCTCCGTTTTGAGCAGTCGGATAAAAAAAATAATTATTCAAAAAAGTATTCAAAGTAGTTCGACCTCGAGCTGCGATGGTTATTTTATTTTCTTAATACACTTTTCATGACTCAATCAGACTTGTTTGTGGATTTCAAAGTCTAATTCAGTATTAAATAAATTTATTTAAAAACAAACTTTCCCAAGATTATCTTTTTTCAATTTTAAACTATTTAAATGTGTTGTCTAGATGTTTTTGTTAAACTCTTTATGACTTTGAATGGTTGAGCGGTATTAAAAATCGGAAACGAAATAAAATAATTGTCGTATATAGTGAAATATATATATTTTCTGTTTATTAAGGTAGGTAAAGATTTTGTATATATTTAGAATTCAGCAGGGCTATGAAGTGAAATTTGCGACAGTCAGAAATAGTGATATTAATTACCTTGCGTTCAATTACTAAAGTTCAAATTAGGAACCGATGTGTCAAAAACCATGCTAAAAGCACAGAATAGGAAAAAGGAACCATTGCAGCTAGATTGGTCTTGTTGGTACTTGATAAGAATAAGATTTTGGAGCAATATTTGCGCAATTATTGCTTTTGCGAGATACATAATAGCACTGCCGGTTGATATAAGGTTTTTTAGGCGTGGTGCTTTATATTAGACAGGATTTCGTCATTATACTAACTTATTCATTCTTAAAAGTAGGTATACAACTATTCTATTATGCATACATTTTGCAAAATGAACAGGCTTACAACCTTAGCTGTAATAAAATTTAACAAAAAACATCTAGGACAACAGGCGTCATTTTAATAATTAAGGTAGAGCGCGGAGTAAAGCATTCGAAAACAAAGCAAAAACGGCGCACTGTCACAAATCTTTGAAAGGTTTCCCCATGTATAATGCATAAAATACATTAAAATAAACGATGGGCATAAAACACAATGTTTCAAGTCCTCGGCCGAGGAGCCATTCAAACGGAGCGCAGTAAATTTTTAATAAAGAGAATCTTTTTTTAAACACGAGGAATGTAATCCATTCATGTTCAGCGAGAGCCGTTATTCTTTTTCATCCGGTTCATATAAAATGTGATATAGTAAAGTACTTGAACCGTTTTGTTCGGAACGGAGACTGCATGTGACGGAGCCTAAGTAACATATGCGAGTTTAATGTGTGTTGCCCATAAAACAAGCGCCATTTTTGTATTCCTTCACGTCGTATTTTTACGTCCTTTGCATTTCAAAGAAGGATCGTGGAAGGATTGCTTTGTAATAGACATGACGTCTTATTATAAAAACATTTAGCTCCGAGAATCGTGACTGATCGTTTGTAAATCGTAACCGAATCTGAGATTTACAAGCAAAAGGTGAAATGTTATTGTATTATTTATTTAGTAATATTTAATGTAGTCTAGTAGTAGTATGAAGATGCTATATATATACCTACCTAAAATATGAACCTACATTTTTAATATTAAAAGTTACGACCAATAAACATCAAAACTCATGATATAAACACGGTTCATTACAAACAATAAGACTTTATAACCTAAAAATTATCTTCAAAATATACTTTCTTCATTACCATCAAGCCACCGAAATAGGCTACTAAAACGAACCCAAGTTTATGTAGGTATCTTAAAATATCATGCGCGTAACATTTTTATAGAATGGTGTGCGAAATAAAATGTTTCTATCAGCTCCCGTACCCACATAGGATTTAATAGCTTCCTACCTTTTAGGCGAGACCAATCTCGTAGCTTCGTAGCTCGCGCGTAGAGGATGCGTAAAGGTGCTACGCTTAGTACGGCTACGCGTGAAAATTTCATAAAAACGCATTCAGAAGGTTTTGGAAGTCGATCAAAATCAATAAAATTGCAGTACTACTTTATTGGGTACCAGCAAAATATCAAGTTTTAATGTATCTAATTATTATGACTTTTGACTACTTTTAAAATTTATTTAATATTCATAGATGGTTAGAGAAAACTCAATTCAGGATGCTGCAATAATAGATGTACTACAAAATTTAGGTTCAGAGTATAAAAAGTTAACTGTCGCCGTGAGAGCCGCACAAATTAGTCGGCTCGACCGAAGTTACACTACGGCGTTACAGGAAATCGGCATTGTGCTGTGTTTCGTTCAGTAAGTGAGTTTATCGGTGGTCCAACTTCCCTAAACCCCCTATCCCTATTCGCATTCCCTATATATCCCCTCATAAAGGCCGGCAACGGCAGTTGCTTTCCATCAGGTAACCCGTTCGCTCGCTTGCCCCCTAAATATTATAAAAAAAAATCCTTATATCACTCATAATATTACTATGTGACATCTTAACATAATCAAGTATGAATAGCAAATCATAAAGGACGGCATGCTCGCAACAATAAAGATACGATCTTATAGACGTCCTTGTTCCTGAACACAGAAAAGATTTTGTTACTCAGTCAGCTAACTCGTCAATCCCATATTTACATTTCACGCTACATAATACTGTGTACGTTCGGAATACAAATTCGTATCAAGCTAGGCCATATGTCATGAAACTTAGTAAATTGGATTTCGCGCTCCACTATTGTTACGCTGACAAGATATGTAATAATATATCATTTTTATTGACTAAGGTCTAGCCGCATTGCGCCTCGGAAGTTATTTACATGTATTCGCATCTCCGTAATACCTTATTGCTGATTTATTAGCGATGGAATAGTGTTTATTTAAGCGGTAATATTACCAAGAAATGACTAACAAATACCGCATAAGTCATGAACCGAAATGATTTATGGTGAATAGTGTTTTAGCTCTAATTTTATAGAGATAACATTTTATGTATAAAAATATATACCAGGATTTTTCAACCTGTGGCTCTGCTGTAGAGTGGGCTGCAAGAGGTTGAGAAGAATTTTAGTAAGATGGTATATATATTAAAAAAGCAAATGATTTTTTCATACGCCCCTGGTGTGAAAAAACTTTTAAATATATGGAAGGTCGCCATGCAATTATTGCTGAAACTAAACATATGTAATTCTTATGTTTACATACACACTATGTTTAGACAAAACAAGTTTCATTAGAGTCGACATTATGTAAGTGGGCTGCAGAAGTTTCCACACGCGCGTGCACACATATTTACGACTTTCATATGAACAAAGAGCTCGAGTTAGAAGACAGAGATAATGCGAAACTTGCCGTCGTCCTGTGGACTCGCATAGTAATTTTAATGTTAGCAATTTTGTATGCAACGTAAAGCAGAGGGTGTTTGTTTGTGGAGTGTTTCGGTGAGGCGGCACGAGTCGCCCAAACAAGTTAATTTAAACTTCAACGCTCATCCGATTTAGGTTTACGAAGCTTAATATTACTTTGTAAGTAAAATTTGATTTCATTACGGAGTACGGACCCACACCTTGAGTAATTTGTATTAACTCGGACTGAGGGCGCTTTGGTTTAAGTAAAGCGCAAGTTGGAGGGATTTTGTGATCCCCAGATTGAATATAATGTCCTAAGATCTAGAGTCTAGACTAAATCCGTTATCTAATACATTTTAGAATGCCTTGAAAGCCAAACACAGGTTTTCCAACAATTAATTAAACAGACATAAAATTATTAGGTGCTAGTGACTTGTGAAGACACAAAAAAATGTTGAGACACCTCCAGATTTATCCTCGAGTGATCGCTCCGACATCGCCATTGTAAAATAACATTAAACTTTTACTTAGGAAAATTTTATGTACATTTTGTGGTCTTGCCATTATGAGTTTAAGTAGCAGATTATCCATTTTCACTTAGCGAGAGAGCTTCCTAATCCGAAACGCTAAGCCACGTAAAAACCATAAGGAAAATTAAAGGTAGAAAAGTTAATCAGAATTCTAATTTTGAAACTAAATAAATGTTCGAGAAATTTGAAGCTTGACGCTTGTAATTTGGTTTCTGACAATAAATTTCTTTGCGGAAAAGAAGCAAAAAATTAAAATTCTTTCCGAGTTTCCCGCTTACCTTTAGCGCAATTTCGTCGTTTTCATAGGAGGGATGTGAGGCACAAATCTCGTACAAATTCTGCTACATTACATTTTTATGGCGGCCATGTTGTTAATAAAACTTCCCAAACTTATACATTTGCATCCGCACAAAGTTCTCAAAGTTTTAATTAGCCGCTTTCAAATATCAAACGTTCACTTCTCTCCAGAATATTCGTCAGAATATAATATTTTGCAATAATTCTCCTCTTCATTTCATACAACTTTTGTTCGTATTCTTAATCATTGAAGGTTTATTTAATACCGCAGACATCTTTTTCTATTTTTAGACTCTAAAAGTTTAAGCAACGCACATTGTAGTTAATTTGAAGCCTTTATCAAATTTTGTTAGTAACCTTTTTTATTTAAAAAAAAAAAAACATTTCAATAATAGCAAAAATATATTGGGAGGGAGAATTTGAACAATCTGAAATTATGTTAGGTAAACACAAGGTAAGCCAATTTTGTTGATATTGTATAAGTTGGCAATTTCAGCTTTAAATGAAAGGTACTTTGTATTTACATTAATAACATTAATCTCCTTTGACTACGCTATAGGGGGATTAAAATAATAAAGTAAGGACCTTGGCCCCGCGGCTGGTCTGCGGTAAAACGTTAGGCGTGACGCGATAATGTTAGGATTCCTAATAGACCGATAGGGTTAGAGTGTTTTGAGGTGTTATAGCAAATTTTTTCTAAGTTGTCTTTATCGTTTATTGAACCAACCGCGTCCCACTTTTTATAAAATCTTGATAATATTTATCGCTGTCTTTAAAAGTGGTGACAGAAAATGAAGCGACAGTGCTTTCATAATCTTCCTCCAATAATGGCCTAGCTTGAAATCACCCGTTGCAGGCAATGGTAATAAAAGTGGTCAACCATTAATGCCAATTTTCCACAACGATCGATTCTAAAGGTAGGCCTTTTTATAATTAAAGATACAGTTTGATAAGCTTCTGTTTTCAGGGGTTGATATGTTAGTCACCTTTGTTATGATTGCATACACTAAGGAGTCATGTCATGTTCGCTTTATAAAATATTTCATACTGGTCGACAAAAATTTTAAAATACTTGTCTATTAAAATCCGCCGTGTAGCAATAACCCATTTTGATTTGTAAGGTTTACGCGAGTATCACTCATGGTTTTTTAACACTTACGGATGCTCCGCGACAAAATCCGTAAGTGTTAAAAAACTAACTTATTTTACTAACGAGATGTCTGTTAGATAGACTAACTCAAAATAAAAAGTATTATTATTTATCATTTGACATACTGCATTTTCATAATTTTCTATACAACCATGTTTTAAACAACTTTTACAATATCGAAACGTACGACTGTGATAAAATAATGTTATACTAGAGGTCACCCTGTGGCCGAAATTCTTCTATAAATATTTAAATACTTCGTGTATATTCTATAAAAAACGACAATCTATTTTCAGTTCAATTACAGACTTCAATTTGACATAAAGGTCGTATATATTTATCTATACATATAATAAAACAGTATAATATGGTGTGATGTAGGTGGTGGAGCAGTATAAAATTAGTCAAAACACAACTTACTATTACTCGGTTTATTACGCAGTAAAAACAGTTCACACCTAAGCACACTATACAGATAGAAGGAGAAAATAACAAGGATTATAGTCTATGAGTTAATTTTAAACACAGATCAACATTTAGTAGATCGCGTAATTAATATTATGTCGCGGCAAGGCAACAAGCGACACGGGTTCAACGTACGGAAATGATTTTTAGACTGATTTGCAAGGGACCGAGCGCGGCGCCTGCGCATCCATCGGTCAGGATTCGCTAGATACTTAAGGGTCCGCGCGGCGCGGCGCGGCGCAGCGATCCGGTTATGTAACATGTTTACGCGTACGAATAATATGAAAATATTTAAAATTCTAAATATAGTTAAAGTTAATTCGTAGTTTTAAGTTTTTATTATTTTTTATGTAATTTTAATAACGAAATTTAGATAGTTTGTATATATATATATACATTATGTATTTATCTATAGTTATAAGTTTTAAATTATTTTTATTTAATAACTATTTTATAAAGGTGTGTATTGTGTAAGTTTGTATAACTGTGTAAGTATATGTACAGGGCATACGAATGCCACAAGTAAAATTGGAGTGTCTGTACATTTAATATTTTTACGAAATATTAACAATAAGCTAAGGAACAGTAATAGAAATTTATATGACCCTTGAAAAACTGATTTTTGTTATTTATGACCGTTATTTAAACCAAAAGTAGTTTTTTTCATTGTTTATGACAGTTACAGTATTAATTATAACAATATAAAGAAACAATAATTAAACGTTTTTAGTCATTTTTATACGAGACCATAATATGTTATTATCCTCCTCCCCTCCCCTTCTCAGCTATGATCAACTTTTGTTAGAAAACTGAGATGTAACCTTTGCACACAGTGTGCAAACAACGAGACACGTATTTTTTTTATAGTTAATAATATTAATACCAGTTTGCAGTGTTACGTCTTACAGGATGTAACAAAAGTAAGTATATATAACTCACTATGAAAGTGCCTTAGCGACATGAGTCTGCTCATACAAATCACAAACATTTTTTTTCGCTTTCAGTGCTGCTACTTTGGCAGTGAACTCTATATCAGGGACACACGATCCCTAAAGTTTCATCACTTACTTTTGTGCACCCTGTAGAAGTAGGTGTTATTTAATAACTAACTCTATTATTATGTACTATCACTTCCAAAATTGCGCGTCAGAAATCCCAATGTGTAGCTCACTGTGGAGCGCATTAAATCAGGGCGCGCAGTAAATAGT
This sequence comes from Cyclargus thomasi, assembly GCA_026546445.1. Lineage (NCBI taxonomy): Eukaryota > Metazoa > Arthropoda > Insecta > Lepidoptera > Lycaenidae > Cyclargus > Cyclargus thomasi. Next base: position 42,632 of record JAOTAV010058433.1, read on the forward strand.
ATGTGACCCGACGGAGGCTGACTAGAGTACGCGGGGGAATTGCACTGTCTATCAGGCGGACAATAAATTACGTTAATTGTCAACGTTTTATTGGACAGGTAACAGGCAAACATCCTACAGGGAGCGGGAAGTTTGTATTGTCTCAGGAATTAAATATTTACGCGCAATGAAGATAAAGATCTTGTAATTCGCTTAACGCTTTTGTGAGACGAGTGTAATTGGTTTTGTAGAGTCATTCGGCTTTTACGTTAATACTTTTTTAAAGTTTGCATCACATACAGTATAAATGTTACCGGCAATGTGTTTAACGCAGGCACTTTATGTAATGTATAGAATACCGGGGCGGTTGAGGCAATGTATTAAATGTTATTATATCATTATTCATTACATTCTTTACCTAAATAATCTGTGGAATGCCAAGGAATTGTGTAGAATGCCACGAGTCCTCTCTGTAATGTGTAAAATAAACAGATCTTAGGCTACGTTAGTATGTTTAAGGGGTTGGCTTTTGAATCGAGTCGCCTGAATTTAAGGGAAACGAAACTGATTCAATAAACCCAAAAACCTCGTGACTGATCAACATCTCAAAACAGATCCGACTCGGATAAGGTAGGTTAGGAAGCTAACCTTAGGAAGCTAACCCACCTTGGGAGCGAAGCGAAGCGGAGTCTACGTACAGCTCAAATTGATAGCCTCCCTTTAATTGAAGTCGGTTAATGTTTGTCTTAGCTGATATCGTCTACTTATAGATATATTATTACGGATTTCATACAATTCCGGCTGCAGGTTTGGCATTCTGTAGAATACCTAGGCAATTTACAAAATGAAAACTATCATATTATTCATATATTTAATATATTTCCTATTTTAGGCATTCTATACATTACCGAGGCATTTAATCCTGGATTTTCGCATTAATAGACACTTTTGGACCAAAAAATTATTTCAAATTTAAATAATTTGGATTTCATGCATACACTAGATAATGAAATAGGTAGAATACAAGATTTATTAACATTTTATAGAAAAAAAATGTATATACTCGAAGGTTGCAAAATGTTAGTAATCCGCTTCTTCCACTTATGTCTTCAAATATATATTATATAAATATAGGTATAAATCTATATGTGCGTAGTCCTTAGGTTCACACACGAGATGCTTAGTTCGATCCCGGGCAGAGGCGTGAATGAATGAGACATTTTGTTATCTCAACTCAAATGCAATTCTTGTGATGTTGTAATTGCCTATGGGCGACGGCAATTGCAGCTTTCTATCAGGTGATCCGTATACTCGTTTCCTACATAATTTTATACAAAAAGTAGGTTTTGAAAAATATAAGTTTCTTATGACTTATATTATGTGGTAAGTTTCAAAAGCTGTACGTTCACTCACAGAAACTTAAAGGGCGTATTTAATTACAGTGATCAATATGTGATAGAGCCTAATGTTGATTTATGGTCAAAAGGGTCTAGGGATTTACAAGGGTATTGGCATGATTTAGAGCGGAACTTTTGCACAACTATTTATTTAAATGAACTGTCCCTTTTACATTATTCAGGTTTTATAGCAAACAATTATTTGTATTGACTACGCAAGTCATTGACTTGTTCATTGAACTCTTACCGACCAAACTGGACGAGAATAGGAACCGTAGCTACGTTAGGAAGCTATAACGAGCATCAAAGCATTATAAAGGTCTATCTACTTTATTGGAGAACTTTAGTTTTAAGCGGTAAGCGCCAGAAAAGCAAGCCGAACTATGGACGTGCTAACAAATATGTCGGCCAATCCCCCGCAACTTTCTCCTGCTTCGGTCTACAGATTTTATTAGTTCGAACCATTTCGAACCTTCGTAGTGTATAAACTTTAAGCTCGCCGTAACACGTAAAATGAAAACAAATTTTGTTGTTACGTAACATATTACGCAACAATGGAGCGAATTAGGTACAATGTTATAACAGGTACTTATAACAACAACTAGACGTGTTTGCCCCTAAAGTGCACATAAACCTCGAAAGTTTGTTCCGTTTAATAAAAAGTTAATACTCGGCGCGGGCGGTGGCGGGCGGCGGGCGGCCAGGTCGGGTTAGATTGCGTTACTCGCTACATTATAAACAAGGCTGCCGGTGACACCCCTCTTTTACGACCTCCTCGGGCGGGCGGCGGCATGCATAATTAAATCTCCGCGGTCAAATTAGCAATTTGGAGCCCGACAATAGAACATAGTTCAGTTTTAAGTGTCTTCATTGTCCAAACAAATTTATTCGAGCATTACTCACTTCAATTAGCGCAGTGTACACGCTTTTACGTTCTTTTACGTTGCCTCTGCGTTATCTCCGGCGAGATCAGAAATAAAGGATCGACTCCGGTTTTTATGAAAGCACGAAATAATTAGGTTTACATTCAGACCTGACTACTGCCGCGAAAGAGAATATGAAAAACCTCGGGGCAATATAATTATACACTAGGCTATTGTGGCCGTGGATTGTCGACTTTTACGGCGCGATGAATAAAGTATATTATTTAAAGTGAGTTCAGGGAGTAGGGGAATTAAGAGATTGCATTATTTATTAAAACGTCTCACTACCGAATGGTTAACAAAAAAAAGACGTAAGATATTCAGTAATCTTGTATATCGTGTCGTGTAGTTCTCGTATACTTTATTTTAGATATGTTTTATAGTTGTTAAAATCTCTTATAAAGGCATATCAGAAGAATAGTAAGTGTTAAATTTCACGTTTTTATAATTTCGCGCACATCGAGATGGCTTATGAATATTTAAAATTAATATCAATAAAGTCGCCTGATACTCTTACTTTTATCCACAACAGTATCTCGACTTCGTTGAATTAATTTAAACTTTGCGTTTAGTCTGGTCGGCTGACAAAACTTTAGAATTGAGATAAAGCACCTAAAATAGCAGACTTTTCAGTAATATCTGAGATAACACGAGATTCGTTGGAATGGTCGGTAATAAATCCTAGTCGTCTCCTACATAATTTCTTTGATTAATATTGTAAGTTAAATTGCGCAAAGAAAATTTCATCAAACTTTTCAACATTACGTTAAAGCTTTACTTGTAATTTTAAATTTAAACAAATATCTGTTACACTTAGAAAAAAACAGGTGATATTTAGAAAATGTAATATTACAAACGGCAAGGTGAATATGAAAGTCTGAAAAATAAACTAGTAGCTAAATGGTTTGTGAGTGAAGTCAGTGAATATTTGCATGTCCAAACACCATCCATCTTCAGTATTAACCGCGAGAAGTGAATTCCATAATAGCGAGTGCTTTCGATTCTTATCTGCGGCGTGGTTGGAAATATTTTATCCTTTTTAAAAATGAAAAAATACAAAGATTTTAAGGCGCGCATAGTTTAGATTAGGAGAAAAATATTAAAATTCATAACACGAACATGAATTTTACGAAGATGCGTTTCATAATTTATTTCACATGTTTTTCATCATGCACACTTAGCCACTTATACCAATATAAACTTTGTTTAGTTAACATGCCTATCTTTACACGTTTATAATCGTTGTTTCCTTGATGTTACAATTCGTTATGAATTTATATTGTATTGAGAATCTATTGTATTAGGTTATCTTTACATTTATAAGTTTTAAGCCCTTTGGAATGTTTTGAAGTTTTTAAGCAACTAGCAGTAGTCCATCGCAGGTTATTTGAGATGTTTTTAAGGAGCTCTGCTAACAAATATAATTTCAAAAGTAAATACTTATATAAATGTTTCTCGCTCCCTCTCACACAGTGCTTCAGTGTAGTTTGAAATTTTAAAGGAAATTTTGCATAACTCTCTTTGTAATTAAGCAAGTTCGCGAGTAGTTATTTTGAGAAATATTAAATTTTGAGAAATTTCAAATTTTGCCTGAAAAAACTCAGATATAAAAAGATATGTTTCCACTAGGCAACATAGTGTTATTTATTTAAAAAACTTAATCCTTTTAGTTAATCGTACAATTTGAATAGGATGTGAAGGTATCCCGTTTTCATAACAGGTGTCGAAACAAAACAAAGAGAAGGTAATATTCGGTTTATTACAAACAACATTCCACTGATATAACCGTGTTTCAAAAGTACATTTCGTTTCAGTATCGTACTTGGGGTTTAAGGTAATATCTTAAGTTTTTATTATTGTCTATTGTAAAGCGAATATAAGCCCTGTCCCTTTCTAAAAGTAATTTTAGAGCAATACGATTCTCGTGAAATAAAATTGTTGCGACGATTTGAATTTGGTTGAATCGTTCGGTTCAACCTTCAAACGTAAAAGTATCCCCTCGTAGAGTGTTAGAATAACTTTTCGTATATCTTCATGAAAGATCAAAGTCGCGCTATAAAAAAGCTATAAAATATATGCGTCAGAGTTCCTACTAGTCTATAACGCAAATAGTATAATACAAACCAATAAAATTATTGACATACCGCACAAACCGTTTTTTTATTGATAAAATAGCATGAGATTCCACGGGAGCATTTAATCGAAATAAAAAGCTTCCGTTATAAAATTTAAGTCAGCTAGGGACCTGTCTCCATTTAATCTCCATATAATAATCCATCCTTACTTCTTCAACAATAAAAATATTTAATCTCTATATATAAATTACTAAGTTCTGACTGACTGACTGATTCGCCGAGCAAAAACTGTTAAAGCTACATCCATGAAATTTAGTGAGTAGGGTTGTTTTATTAGATAGAAAGCCGCAAAGAAAGGAATTTTAAAAATTCTATCCCTAAGGGGGTGAAATAGGGATTGAAAGGTTTCTATGAAAGCTCGTCATTTGTTCAATTATAGACATGAATTTTATTTCTGAGCTACTGATTCAAAATAAATAAATACGTGTTTAAGCATTTTTTGAAATTCTACTCCTAAGAGGATGAAAAGGTTAAAGTTTCTATAAATTTTTCTTCGCAAGTGCGGCATTTCTTAAGTAAGAGACCTAAAATTTTGTCTGAGCTACTGATTCAAAATAAATGAATACGTGTTTAAGCGTTTCATGAAATTTTACTTCCAGAGGGTGAACTAGGGGTTGAAAGTTTGTACGAAAAGACTTCTTAATGCGAGTGAAGCTCCGGGAAAAAATATTGTTTTTGAGCTGCTGATTCAAAATAAATGAATACCTGCTTAAGCATTTTTCAAATTTTTCCTCCAAGGGAGTAAAAACGGGGTAAAAGTTTCTACTAAACTTTCTACGAAAGTGCGTCATTTCTTAACTTGGAGACATAAATTTTAATTTTAGAGCTGCTGATTTAAAATTAATAAATACACGTTTAAGCATTTTTTGAAATTCTACCCCTGCGGGGGTGAAAAGGGGGTTTAAATTTTTCTACGAAAATTTTTTAACTTAAGAAATTAAATATTTTTGAGCTGCTAATTCAAAATAAATAAATACGTGTCAAAGCGTTTCATGAAATTTTACTCCCAAAGGGGTGAAATAGGGTTTGCAAGTTTGTATGACAATACTTCTTAACACGAGTAAAGCGGCGGGAAAGAGCTAGTATATTAATATGATAATCTATACCTATAATAAAACAGTAAAATTGGCGTGTCTGTACAATTAATATTTTGACAAACTATAACCAATGTGGGCCCATCCACCTAGGTACAGTAATAGAACACAAACCGACACAAAAAAGTTGTCTTTTTGTCTATTTGTACTCGCTAACCTCCAGAACTATAAACGGATTCGAATGAATGTTTTTTTATTTAATAACTATTAAGTCTAGGCAACACAAAGAGTACTTTTTATCCCGTTCCCGTGAGATACAAATTTTAGCGCAACGAAGTTGCGGGCATCAACTAGTAATAGAATATTTCAAGGAAACGTATTATAAGATTCTTGTCTAGGCATGCGGTTGCGTGTTAAGCAAAAAAGCAAGTTCAAGTTTTACTCCCTTCTTGTCTTTGATATTTTCAATATTTCAGAAAAGGACTGCGAATCTTAATTAAACAATAACTAAATATGTTTGTGAATAATTTTTACTAATAATAAAATTATTGTGTTTAGTTGCTGATGCAATGCAAAGTTAAAATTTTAATTTCATTCGTTTATTGTTTGTCGATGTTTAACATAAAATGTAATCCGTGGTTATATGGTTAATATCATAATGTTACGATAATATGAATTATGTGGTTTTCGCAACAAACATACAAAATTAATAAACATAGTGGTTTTGTATCTCTTTGTTGATCTGTATTAAAACAGTTAATTTTCAAACAATTAATATTATCTTCGTAACTGAAAATTATACTTAAACTAGCTGACCCGGCGAACTTTGTTCCGCCTTAATGGCAATAAATAAGCAGATTGTGTTTTTTTTTTATTGGAAAATCGAACGCTGTCGAATGGGATAAAAAGTATCCTATGTCCGTCTCCTGGCTCTAAGCTACCTGCCTACCAATATTCTGCCAAATCTGTTCTGCCGTTCTTGAGTTATAAGTGGTGTAACTGACACGATTATGTATATTTTATGAAGAGTGACGAAAATACTGGAATAAGGAGCAACGATTCCGATCGAACTACTGGGAAGTAAAAATATATCTTAACAGAATTCTTTTATTTCCTACAATATTTGAAATACATTCATGAACGCAATAAATGGGTTTTGTATAGTCCACACTTTAAATAAATTAATCCTTTTTTGGGCGATTGACGTAGCGTACTAGTGGACCGCCTCGCAAAAATATAAAGCAGTACAAAAACATTCAAATCTCTGGGCGGGTATTTACACAGAATGAAAATATTTCAATCCTTTATAATTGGTTCTTTGTTCACTTTAATAACCAAATATTGGGTATATTCCGTAAAGGAATTAAGGCTTTTGTACAGTTTCAACTTATTCGAGCTTTTATTGATGATTTTATATTATACTAACAAATCGATTTTTTATTGTTTTAAAACTCTCTCATGTGTCGAGTAAACTCATCTATTACATACACTCAAATTATTATGCTAAAGCCCAAACCTAAGGTTCTTGTAGTTTTTCCGTAAAGTACCATAAGCATATACGGGGAAAGGGGTATGGAGAGCTTCGACGTCAAAATAGATGATGCCGGCAACTCCGTTGCGCCAAAACTCGTATATCGCATGCGAACCGAACACTTTTCTGGGATAAAAAGTATCCCATGTCCTTCCCCAGGACTCGAAAGTATATCTATACCCAGCAAAGTCCGCCGTTTGGGCGTGAAGAGGTAACAAACAGAAAGACAGACATCTTTTCGCATTTCTATTATGAATATATTATTAGTATGGATATAGAAGTATGGATTAACGATGTAATAATGTTGTAGGATGTGTATATGTCTCTTGCATAGAGCTCGCTGTGAAAGTAGCAACTGTGAGTGCGAAAAAAAAATCCGATTTTTATAGGTAAATTCATGTCGTCAAGGCGCTTGACCATAGAAATCTCAAAATTTTTTATTCGTTTCCAGCGCCGCTACTTTAACAGTGAACTCTTTATAAGGAACATATACAAACCCTAAAGTATTATCATTTATTTTTGTTACATTCTGTATAAAAATGACAAACCTGATATAGCAACGACCAAATTAAATACGTACCATGAAATCTACAAAACTTGAACATAATATAAAATTTTATTTTACTTACATGAATATCAGGAAAATCATGCTCAAAGTGTAGAAATAAAATTCATACGGTACGCTAAGCTCCTTATGTACAAACAGAATAACTAAGAGCCTCAAACATCGCGTGCTCCAGCTAATATACAGTTTTGATACTTTAAGTTCGTTACTTTAATGTCCCTATAAGCTTTTAATCTCTATGATGTCATAAACGGAGTGCCGAGTGCGAGTTTTTTTTTACATTCGATCGTGAACGCGTTTCGCGTTTACATAGGATTTTATATGGGATTTGTACAGCGCCACCTAGCGATGCTCACGGTCACATATACGAATCCCATATAAAAATTTACTGGGTGTAAACGCGAAACGCGTTCACTGTCGAATGTCGAAAAAAAAACTCGCATTTGGCACTCTAATAAGTTCCATATAGGCTATCCACAACATATCTAACTGGAATAGTACTGACGGTCGCAGTGCTTTTAATATGTATTATGTAAGCACGGAACGCCTCCGTGGTAGAGAGCTCGGCGTTTCACCCGAAGGTCGTGGGTTCGGTTTCCGCGTTGGAAACATGTTATTTCCGAGTTTGGTTAGGACAGGGCAGGCTGATCACCTGATTGTCTGACAAGTGGGATGATCCATGCGTCGGATGGGCAAGTAGTAAATCGGTCCTGCGCCTGAGCTCTCTTGTCGGTCATCCGTCCCACTGAGTTATGAGAGTAAAGAGAGAGTTTCTATGAAACCGGTCACCGTCACCAAAACCGGTGTGAGAGTTATGTAAGCACTCACATAGGCTCTAAACTTGCCCAAACATTACTACTAAATGTTTTTTTTACATTACAATTACTGGGACCCAAGCTCTAACGCCGTTTGTCCACCAGCACCGTCAACCGAGAACGAGATTATTTCGGTCCGATAAAATGCAACTTTATGATCTAGGCTATAAGTTTTTTTTTCCGGCGACATCACTTTATCGTCAATGTCCTCGCCGTCATTTAAGGCAAAAGAAAATGAAACCTGTAGTCCATGTCGAAAAGTAGCATTTTGGTTTTGGCCTTACACTAAATTGCGACCTACTGTTAGAATTTTTTAATTAGTTTAATTTTTTTTTTCATTTTCAGTCCAAGTAAACAACCACTGGCAGAAAACAAAAATATAGTAAATATTAGAAACCAGTTTGATTCCGAGAACAGCATGTCTATACTTAAGAACAACCTTGTAACAACTACATCGGAGGAGAGTCGGAAAAGGTATAAAATATCCTATAACAATATCTATACTTTTTTTTTAAATGATATTTAAGGCGCAAGCGAGCAGACGGGTTACCTGATGGAAAGCAACTGCCGTCGCCAGTGGACACTCGCGACATCCAAAGAGTCGCAGCGCGTTACCGGCCTTTATGAGGGAACGGGGAATGGGATTAGGGAAATTGGGCCACCGGTAAGCTACTGAATTGAAATACAGCACAACGCCGTTTCACGCTAGTTTTCTATAAGGCGGTGGTATCACTATGGTCGAACCGGCCCATTCGTGCCAAAGCATGACTCTCCCACAGCAATGAGCATCCGTATTATGTACTTGAGATCGGAAAACGTCGCATTGGTACACGCCTCCACCAGGGTTCGAACCTGCTTGAGTGCGAACCAAAGGTCATACCCACTAGGCTATGGACGCTCTTACTTAATAATATACTCTTCCACAACCAAACGTCGAAACCCATATCTGACTTGCGTTCAAACTTTGCGATCGCGTTACCGGAGTTTCTTTTTAAATCTTTTTTGGAGACAAGCGTTTGCCTATGGCACTATATACATTTTTGACAGTTGAATTTTATTTACAGATTAAAAAACGTGGAACCGGTTTACAAAGAGCCAACTTTGAGAAAAAAATCTGAAAAGAGGGCATTGAAAGGCTGGAGTTGTGACGAGTGCAAGATCGTAAGTATTTTACTATTTTTAATGAAATTTGTAAAAATATATTATAGAGTACACATACAGGATGTACTCAAGTGATAAGATAATACTTACTTTAGTTACCCAACTTGCTGTTGCCCGCGACTACGTCCGCATGAAACTTTATTAATTTTATATTGATTTATTATAAATCAGTAGCTCAGAAATAAAATTTAATGCCTAAAGGCATGAAATTTAATTTCTGAGTTAAAAGTTTACGAAAATCGCTTGCCACTTGTCTAAGCCGAGGTAGTTCCCTCTGAATCCTCATTCTTTTTAGGGTTTCGCACCGAAAGGGTAAAACGGGATCCTATTACTATGTCTGTCCGTCTGTACGTCTCCATGCTGTATCTCAAGAACGGTAACAGCTAGAGTTAAAATGTTGACAGATTATGTATTTCTGTTGCCGTTAGAACAACAAATACTAAAATCAAAATCAATGTAATATTTAAGGGTGCCTCTAGTACAACAAATATGTTTTTGCTATTTCCTTCCCTAATAATAGATTAATAAATTCGAGCGCTTGTAATTGGCAGCGTAGCTGAGCGATCTAAGACGCTGGTTTAGCGTTTTTTTTCGACATTCGACAGTGAACGCGTTTATTAGGATTTTTATATGGGATTTGTACATGTGGCCGCGAGCATCGCTAGGTGGCGCTGTACAAATCCCATATAAAATCCTATGTAAACGCGAAACGCGTTCACGATCGAATGTCAAAAAAACTCGCCCTCTGCTCGCGGATCGTCTACCGTCATCACCACCACCGTCGACGATTGCCTTTGATCAAATCTTTCATAATTTACTGCAAAAGTTTGTGTGGATCCTCGCGTGATGATCGTGCATCGGCACGTTTGTAACGATCATCGCCTTTTATGTAGAGACTCTACATATGTAAATGGCGTAGATCGTTACAAACGCGCCGACGAACATAATCATAAGGTGCATAATTTTGTTTCCCGCCTTTTACTTAAAACTAAACAAAGGTGGCTAACTGTCCGACATAGTGATTTATCAACGCACAGGGCAAACTACTGGACGGATGGGGCTGTTTGCTATGGATGATTCCCGTGCAATGACAATTTTCACTCCCAAAGATGGATGAGAATTTGTATGAAAATAATTGTGAACAAGGGGGAATTCTCAGGAAAAAAGTTTTTTGGAACAATAACACGCGCTACTTACCTTCGCCACATAACCTCTTCAACTTTTTAATTTTCGAATTTTATAAAATTTGTTTCTTTTTTATTTTTTTTAATATAGAAAAAACTCACCAGTAACACAAAACACCGCATGTTCACAAGTCACAGCACTTACTTTCTAGCGCGCGCGGGCCACAGTGCGGCATAACGGGGCCGCGAGAGTGGAGCATTTCTCCGCACTGCCCCTGATACACCTGCGACTTGTCGTAAGACATTGATGACAAGTGACGCGTAAGGCCAGGATACACTGTATATACTCCATTCGTGGCATGTTAGCACAAACTTTTATACAAAATGTCAAAATTTTTATAAATTTCCATGCGAAGTTATTATGAATAAACAATTATGAACTATGATTTCACGATTAAAAGTGCAGAAGTTAAATAAAACAGAGTTCCAAAGCAACAGTACGTTTTCTTATTCGTTTTATTATAAAATCGCGCATAAGCCAACAATTCACATGTCATATGTCAAATAGATTTTTGATCAGTTATTTTAAAAATAAGCGAAAAAACGTTTTAGCTAAGAGCTCTGTTTCTTTTCTCATCAACCAATACCTACTTCCAGAGTACCTACATAGTTTTTAGCGCACACGAGACAGTGTATCCCTGCCATACACGTCTTTCGCCGCCAGTGCTATCTTCCTTGGTCTAGATGCCGATGCCGACGATACCACCATTCTTTATAAAATGGCGCAAAGCAAAATAAAAAATTAAAAGGAATGTCAAAAAATACAAGTAAGAGAAAAACAGCATTAAATCGTTTAAAAGCCTATACATAGTCAGGAACAAACAAATATAAATTTAACTATAACAGTCGACTGCGACGATTACACACAATTCTGATTTTTATTATAATAGAATGATATACTAAAAAGCAAAAAGATGGCATTAAAAAGTTAGTTCAATAAAGAAAGTGACATTCCTTGTTTTCCTGCGTGATCTTTAAATATATCTTAATTCTTAGCTCATTTAGAGGCATGTTATTAGAATTTTGTCCACTTGCGGTCGCTTTTCGCGTGAATCGGAAAGCCACCTTTATAATCCCGTTATCTTCTACGATAAGAATACCACCAAACAAGTTACATGCAATTTCCATACATTATTCATGTTGTCTTGGTCGATCGCGCGCTAGTATGTGTGTCACAGCCTTTACGGGCTTCTTGGATTTGTTCCATAGATAAAAGTTATGCACGTACCTGGACCAACCTCGATACATAACAGTAGACTTCTTTTTAACCAATAACGAAGCCAAAAGTAAGGGAATTTATAAACCTATACTCCATTCGCCGTAAGTTGCCGTAAAATTTCATATAAAATAGAGTATTAAAATGAAAATTCCGTTCCAATTTGCTTTACTATACTCTATTTATGGAGATATTTTTTTTAATGATATTTATAGGGCAAGCGAGCAGACGGGTTACCTGATGGAAAGCAACTGTCGTCGACCATGGACACTCGCGACATCCGAGGAGTCTTAAGTGCGTTACCGGCATTTGTGAGGGAATAGGGATAGGATGATTAGGGAAGTTGGGCCACAGGTCAATGAACGAAACACAGGACAACGCCGTTTCACGGTAGTTTTCTATTTTATTCGTGATCGCCTTTATCGTAGAGCTAAATGAACAAGGTTTAGTATTGTATTCGAATTTTATAGTGTTAAAAATAGCCAAAGTAACATGGTCAGAGCATAATCGTAGTGTATCTATTCCTTGTTGTACCCCTAACTTTAATAACTTTGTACCCCTTTTTACGAAAGACACGTAGATAAAGAAGCTTAAAATTTCTCCCAGTTATAGTTGATATGGAGCAGTAGTATGGAATACAGATATTATTTTAAAATATGCTTTTATCTTACATATTTTTAATAAATGAATTGCTACGCACACTACAACACGCACACTACAATATTTTGAAATGACACGATAATCATACACGAAATATTCTATTGTTTATGGTTGACGTCTGTGTTTTTTAAAATAAATTGTATCGGTCTAGTAATAAGACCTTTATGCCAATTTGTTAAAAAAATATTGTAGTCTGTCATCTAATTGATAACAGATATTTTTTTTAGCTTGTCTACACGATGAATTGAATAATTATGGTTGAATTTTGACCACAGGGCGACCGCTCATATAAAAGGTAACATAAAATAATACTTGCCAGGTGCTTCTATATCTAAAAAATATCGTGTCATTTATATATTATTTATAGTATGCAGAAAAAAACATCTACCCATGAATTTCTTACAAACAATCATATACTTAAATAAAACCTACCTACTTATCGTCTTATAGCATAACAAAACAAGAAGTAGATCAAGCTTGACCAATGTATAAATGATCGGAACCGACCGCGCACGCGCCAGTCTAATACAAATGAAAGCGTGAATTCCACGCGCTCTAGGCCAGGGTCCCGATTCTCAACTATCGAATGACGCTTCTATTGTAGGCTGTTTGTGTACGCAGTTAGAAATAGTGATGAGCGCGAAGCCGTTTTCCCACAACACAAGTTTTACCCTCACGTCAATACCCATATTTTCCTCAAAATAGTACGTAGACCAACCATAACTATAATAAACTACAATAAATACGCTCGATATAAAATAAAAATTTGATAAGATTTTTTGGACCTTTAAATTCTGTTCGTAGCCTAGACACCGAAAGGTAGACGCAATGGGATTCACAATTTTTTCCTGTAAATGGGTAGATTATAATAAATGCCACGTAAATATCCGTCGCCCATCTCTAGTTAGGAAGCCTTCGATTCGTAATAGCTGTCTGGGAGTTCTGCGACACATGTATACGTTTCATTTAAGTTACACTTTTAATTATTTAGATATCCGTGTTGTTGTATTTTATTTTTATAAATATAATATTATTTTATCATAATTATATAAAATGTATGTATGGAATTATTGTATTTTATATTAAATATGGTAATATTTTATATATAGTCAAGAAAGTCTAGAGAGTTGAAATTTTCACAGAATACGTATTTCTGTAGCCTCTATAACAATAAATTAAATTAGATATTTAAAGGTGGCATTAGCACGATAAATATGTTTTTTGCTATTTCCTTCCTTAATAATAGATTAATAAATTCTACGCGCTTCTCATTGACAGCGTGGATGAGCCGGTCTCCTCGAAGGCGTGAGTTCAAATTCTATCTATACAATTAAGAAAAACTATTTTTGCCTATTTATTTGTTCTAGGCTGGTACGAAATCCGTTGTGCCCGAATCTCGCACTTGGCCGATTTTTTAGGACTTACTTAGTGTTGTAATCATTTAATTTTCGTTAAGAAACTTAGTGGCAAAGCACTCCCAACAACTTAATAACCACCAAACATTCGAATCATGAGAATAGACCCCCAGGCTAGGGCTATAATGAGGCATACACATAAATTTGATGCGAGTGCAAAATGTTTCCTACAAAAGTAGGACGCTCGAGAAATTCGTTGTTTTTGGTTTACTTTAGTAGCTAAATCTGATATCTTAGTTGTCACTGTTTCATTTAGCCAAATAAATACTGCTAGTTTGATATGGCAAATCCCTAACGTTAAAAAGTGGACAAGTGCGAATTGAACTCGCCCATGAAGGGTTAAATAGCAGCGAAAAGATAACGTGTTTTTTATAAGGTAAGGGGGCAAATGAGCAAACAGGTTTCCTGATGGAAACCACTACCGTCGGCCATAGGCAGCTGCAACATCAGGAGAGCATATATAGACGGATAGTTATCAATGGGCAAAGAAACGGCACGTCAGTAGAATTGGCAAGAAACTCGAGAGCCTTCCTTTAGGAATCCGTGCATTTTGGTCTCTTGCCAAAGCTATTGAAGGAAATTTCTGCAAGCCATCCTTTTCATCTCTACACGTAGGAAATGGATCATTGGCTCACGATGCAAAGAAGAAAGTCGAGCAAAGAGCTTGGCAAGCTCTTTGCGTTCAAGTCGACTCTTGATGATGGGGTACAGAAATCGCCGATTATACCGCGATGCAAGAGCGTCATGTCGGATATCCGGTTCCATCAACGCGCAGTGCGAACTGTCCTCCGTTCTCTTGACACCAAAAAGTCGTGTGGGCCAGATGGAATCCCTCCTATTGTGTTAAAAAAGTGTGCTTCAGAGTTGGCCCCGGTCTTAATGCGTCTTTTTCGGCTTTTTTATTCCCATGGAATAGTCCCAACGTTCTGGAAGACAGCGTTAATGCACCCGATCCCCAAAAAAGGCGACCGATCCAACTATAGACCAATCGCAATTACTAATTGTTCTCTAAGATAATGGAGAGCATTATAAATAGCCAAATCCTTCGATACTTAGATGCTCAAGAATTTCTGAGTGACAAACAGTACGGGTTCCGTAAGGGTCGCTCAGCTGGTGACCTTTTGGCATATCTCACTCATCGTTGGGCTCAGGCAATTGAAACTAAAGGAGAGGCATTGGCTGTTAGTATGGACATAGCCAAAGCCTTCGATCGGGTTTAGAACAAAGCGCTCTTATCAAAGCTTCCGTCTTATGGGCTGCCCGAGAAATTATGCAAGTGGGTCACTAGCTTTTTAACAGACAGAAGCATAAAAGTCGTTACAGACGATGAAAGCTCTGATACTTTGTCGACGCTGGTGTCCCACAGGGCTGTGTGCTATCCTACGCCTACGCTATTCATACTGCATATCAATGACATCTTGCTGACCAACGACATTCATAGCTATGCGGATGATAATACAGGTGATGATTATATACCGGCTCCGCTTATGTTCCCGGCCAAATGTCATTGAGAGCCGAAACAAACTTGTGTCTGAAATAGAGAACTCGTTGAAGAAAGTCCCTTAGTAGGGTAGACTTAACTTAGTCCAATTTATCCCCTCTAAGACTCAAGTTTGCGCGTTCACCGCAAAAAAAACCAAAGGTCGCGAATCCTATTTTTGAAATCACTGCTCTAACAATCTCCCCTAGCATTGAAATACTTGGCGTTAAAATTTCCAGTGAAGTCTAGTTCCGCTGTCATCTGGAGGTTAAAGCTAAATTAGCCTCGAAGAAGCTTGGTATTTTAAATAGAGCGTGATAATATTTTAGTCCAATCCAACGCCTACAGATTTACACAGGTTCGGCCCCATATGGAATACTGTTCTCATATCTGAGCAGGGGCACCTAAATACCAAATGTTGATTGCCATAGTGTTTCAAATAAGCTGAACTCCCTGGGGTTGCACCGAGATGTAGCTTTGCTCTGCATCCTTAATAGATTTTATCACGGGGAGTGCTTCAAGAAGAGAGCGTATTCCCTCTTAAAAGGCCGGCAACGTACACGCAACCCTGATGTTGCGAGTGTCTATGGGCGACGGTAAGTGTTGCTTTCCATCAGGTAGACCGTTTGCTCGTTTGCCTCTTTTTTTTATAAAAAAAAAGAAAGGAAGTTGGGCCACCGGTAAACTCACACACTTAACGAAACACAGCACAACGCCGTTTCACATCAGTTTTCTGTGAGGCCGTGGTATCACTCCGGTCGAGCTGGCTCATCCGTGCCAAAGTATGGCTTTTCCACGGCAATGAGCATCCGTATTGTGTACTTGACATCGAAAAATGTCTCATTGGTACAGGTAGCCTACAGGCCGATTGTGCACCCCACACCATCACGCGTCAACGAGGTTAATTTAGACCGATAAACGCAACTTTATAATTTAGATTGTAAGGTTTCATTTTCTAGCATATTGCTCTAGCGCCCATGTCGTCGCTGCTGAAACCTAAAGTCTATGTCATACGGTGTCATTTTAAAGGCCCTGGGTGTTGGCCAATTACGGCGTCGGCCTACAAGCACGGACCATCTGGTCACGGACAGGTGCCGGCCAATTACCGTGTCGGCCGGACCGGCGACCGACGCGGCATTAATACGAGTTAACGTCGATGGGGAAAGATTTAATTAAACTTTGTCCAGGCTTCTGTCGGTCGCGGAGGGTTGAGATCTCGACACTTCCTTATTTTTCTTGTTGGCGACCGCCCCCACAAATATTTTGCTCACCCTAAATTATGAAAAAACTTTGACAACGTCGAAAACAAACAAGGAGTTAGTTCTCAGACGGTCGCGTCGGTAATAAAAAACGATTTTCTGCCAAAAGTATGACGCTCCAAGAAACTTACTCTTTAAAAGAGTAACAAAGTATCGATTTACTCCACGTCTCGGCCGAATTATTGGAGACATTTTGACGTTCGGCGAACATATCGAGGTCCGCTGCGAGCACACCTCGCACGTCGACCGGCTAATATGACGGGTAAAGCGCTACGTGAAAAGACGAAGAGGTGTATTTGTTCTTTAGATTGGTATTTGTTTTATTAGCTGAAGTTCTCTGGGAGTTTTTTTGCGCGGCGCCGTCAGCCGCAGACGCCGCTCGGTCGAGGGGAGTTAACTTGGTATTGTGATTTTAATTATTGGTTTAATGGATTTTTGAGCCATCACCACCAGCGTTGGGCGATATTGTCTCTATTTTGGATTTAAAATAGCCCTAGGGATATTATTCTTGACTGACTCGACTTCAAAGAGATTTTCGTTAAAAAATCCTTTGATAGTGTAATAAATAGCTTCTCAGATATCCGACTGACGTATACCTGATGCTTTTACAGTTTACAGAAACATAGTTTCACGACTTCAAAATAAAATATAGCACAGTATATTATCTATATATTAATACGCGAGCTAAAAATTTGGTACCCCTTTTTACGAAAGACACGTAGATGTAAAAACATAAAATTTCTCCCAGTTATAGTTGATACGGAGGAGAAGCGTGGAGTGCCAATACAATTTTAAATAAGCTTCCGTCTTATATATTTTTAATAAATAAAACACTACGCACACAACAACACACACACTAATATTTTTTATGTTACTGGCCAAAGACACAAACGAAGATACTAGTTACTAAGCTTAAGTTAATAAAAGGGGCTCAGTCCCCCCGCCCCCCGAAAAAATTGGTCGAGATACGGCAATATTTGGACCACAGGGTGACCTCTTGAATTTTTAAACTCTTAACTTAAAAGATTCTTTGGTGTTTTATACTTCGTGGAGTGATGGGCTAATTAAGAAACATTTAGGACTGAATATTAAGGTCATCTTCATGATTAATCGCATAATTTTGTATAGAAGGTATTGTACCAACATTCAATACTGAGGTGTTGGAGTTTGACAGGTCTCGAGTGACAAGGGTTCCGCTGTGGTTAACTCTGTCAAGATACGGGCTTTAGCTCTTCTAGGTCGTAAGTTTAGATCGAATAAACAGTGAATTACGAAATCAAATAAGGCCGGTAACGCACCTGTAACTCTTCTGATGTTACATGTGTCTATGGGCGACGATAGTTGCTTTCCATCGGGTTACCCGTTTTCTCGTTTGTCCCTTTTTAAACATTTTTTTCGCGTCTTTCAAAGCGATAACTTGCAACAGTTTTCTTAGTAGACTGCAATACCAGCATTCAAATTTAGAAGCCAACAATCACTTCGGCCTGACCAGCATACCAACTCGCTAGGTCGGTAGATCTCCCACTACAGCGGCCAAGCATATTTGCACTTTTACATTTGTTACTTTTTTTTCTATGTTCATATTGACACATAATTAATAGAATATAAATAAAAATAATTTATTTCTAAGTAATTTTGCAAAATTTTTTCCAAAATGTTGACCTACTACCGATTTGGTAACTACCCGTGTGAGAAAAACCAGCGTAAGAAACTCGCTCGGGACCAAATTTTTTTATGAAAAATAGTTTTTTTAATTATATTAAACCTCAAAAGTCCCTAAGTGAACAGACGGGTTACCTGATGAAAAGCAATTGCCGTCGCCCATGGACACTCGCGACATCCAAAGAGTCGCGAGTGCATTGCCGGCTTTTATGGGGAATGGGAATAGGAATAAGGGATTAGGGAAGTTGGGCCACCGGTAAACTCACTCACTGAACGAAACACAGCACAACGCCGTTTCACGCCAGTTTTCCGTAGGGCCGTGGTATCACTCCGGTCGAGTCGGCCCATTCGTGCCGAAGCATTGCTCTCCCACGGAAATGAGCATCCGTATTATTTACTTGAGATCGGAAATTATCTCATTGGAACACGCCTCCACCGGGGTTCGAACCTGCACCTCAAGCGCGAACCAAAGGTTTGCTTATTTGGCTACGTACGCTCTTTTTTTTAAATTAAAAATATACAATCAAATGTAACTTAAATCAATACAAATTGATAAAAATTGTAAGTCAAATTGATTATTTAACAAGCACGAGTAGCTTTTGTTAAATGAGGTTTACAAGGTTTTACTACCTTCTGTAGACGGCTCACTTGTCTCTTCGTACCTGTGTACTAAGAGACCCACGAAGGACCGACCCGTCAACATGGCGTATATTTTTTCAAATATTTTATTTACCGAATTCGTAGAAGATGTAGACTATTTTAGGCACCGGGAGATCTTATTTAATAAATGTATTTTCTCATACTCCCCCGTGTATGCTACGGTCTAGGTAACACTTCTAGATTTTATTACAGAAGCGTCGCACAGAACCACAAATTTTATATTAAGAGGACACAGACAGACACTCGGGCAGTTTTTCCATACAAACGTTGTCGCCTGTTTCCTCCCTGGATAATGCCGGTAGACTTATATATTTTTTTAATTAATACTAGCGGCTACTATAATCATGTCCATATGTTTTCTTTTTTTTTTCATAATTTAATTATTAAAAGAGAAATAGACGTTCAAAAACGGCCAAACGAAAAAATGGCCAGATTTTTCGCTGTGTTCGAACATCCAAAATACAAATTTGGGTAAATTATATATATAAGGGAAACACAGGGACACAGCTCAAGCCTTTCTTTAATTTTTAATGAAAAAAAAAACACTCAAATCGGTAAAGTTTTGGAGAAGCAATCAGGCGATAACGCATTGCTAATTTTCTATTCTCTTAAAGGGTTTCTTTTATCCAAGATGCAGTTGTCTCTATCGCGCTCTGCGGCTTCCTCGGCTTGTGATTAGAGACTATAGATATTATAAATACCTATTTTTCATTTCTCTAGCCGCTGGTGGCTATCCCCTTAAACTTATATTTTATATAAAACTCATTTATTATTATAATAAAACTAGTTTTACGTCCATTTTAATATTAAAACCCGCCGGCTGCGGACGCTTTACACCGATTTTATGTTGCATTTATATTAAAAGTTTTTTGATGAGATTTCTAAAAATACATCAGCACAAACTGACGGCTTTTACAATTTCTTAGATTCTTGACATTAAAGTTACGCTTGAGGTAGCTGGTACCGACTTAAAAAGATTGATTACGCTTAACGTTGAGGCTTAGGCCAATCCTTATAAAGCTCTAACAGAGAAAATATTTTTTTATTGCTTTTCATGTCGTCTATAATTTATTTTGTTGTGGAAGTCGGTTTTTATTTTTATTTAAAATTAATATATTTTATCCTTTTTGGTTAATTATTTGACAATTACATGGTCAGCTGTAGATAATTCAATCTAAGTGTGTATATTCATATCCTTCGATCGATTTTTCATGGATCCTGTTTATTAAATAACCATTTTCTTAAGAAAACCTTTAAAACAATGATTGCATTTTTATTAAAAAACAGATCACGAAAAATGTAACGGTGCGTAGCATCATCATAGATCATGATTATGATGATGATGATTATTATTGATGAAATTGATGAAGTGGCATTTGCTTTGAGTTGTATAGATAAAGCCGAAATCCCCTAATCGTTATCTATAAGGATTCAAGAGTTCTGTACAGCACCTTCGGAACCAGAGTATACATTCATTCAAAATCCTTCAGGAAAAGTGAGAATCACTGTACGTGGTCATATAAATTTCTAAGAATCCCCTCGATTCCTCCTGGATCGCATCATCAGATCACCACTTTTGTGAAAATGGGACCAAACTTCAGCTATACTCTATACAACAATGAAGAAATTACGAAATCGGTCCACTAACGGCGGAGTGCGTGGTCAAACACTCGGTTAAAAATACAGCTCAGTCAGTTTGGACTGAGTAATAGAGATATTAAATTGCGACCGAAAAGTTGTCGGCAGGGCCGGATCTATAGGCTTCTGGCGCCTAACCCCAGGGCCCATTAGATACAGGTCCCCAACCCTGTTAAAAGTAATAAGGGACGGATCGTAATTTAGGCATTACTTGTAATAAAGAATGTCATTATAAATATTTTTTTTACCAGACGAGTTTTTTCCGATAAATTAAGACTACATCGTAATAGAGAAACCCTCCGAATAGTTTAAGAGGGCGAATAAAGCAAAAAATAAAACATCGTCTTCCTCTCTTCACACTTACGACCGTCATTCATATGCCAGGTGAAGCAGAACGACGCGGAATCGCTGCGAAAACAGTATTTTCTTAATAACTTGATAAATATATACAAAAGTAAAAAAAAAACCGCTACTACTAATGAAACTCGATAACAGAATTTTGTATCGTGTTTTAAAATACTGCGTCCGTCGAATGCGCCGTTTTACGAAACGAAGAAATATGCGTGAAAAGTAGAGGAATCTTTGTGATTATTTTTTTATAGAGAAAATTTTAAGCTATCGTGTTTTTGCCACTACAAATGCTCACAAATATAATGTAGTATCTATGTTTGAAAAATGAAACGATTCGTAGTTTATCATCAAGTATAAAATGGAATTATGCAATAGTCAATTTTACTTTCATCGCCCTCTTAATAGACATAGTTCTTGTGTGCATGTATTGGGCTTCTCCTAAACGATTTAATCGATTTTGATAATTTTTTTATGCAATTATTTGAGAATGGTTTATATTCACAAACTAAGACCGATAGGACAACGTTTTTCGCTAGGCCTATTTCAATCAAATAACACGTTCTGTCTACACAAAGCTAGATAATATATTAGCTTAACAGCTCACTGATACTAGCTTGCTGACCTGGCTTGAAAAACTGGCCTTGGCATAAAACAGAACTGGTGAGAAAACTCAGGCGGATAACAGAACGGACACGCTCTTAAAGCTTAAATTTATTAAAGAGTTTCACAGATAAGGCCGGCCACATGCGTGCGTAACGGCTCTCGAAATTCTAAAAGAAATGTTCTAATAATTAATATTATATGCCAGCGTTTCTGTCATAAACTTATTTCATTAAGTGCCTATTACACCGCATACTGTTAAAGTTTCTGTTAGGCTTTCCACAACTTTTTTGACAGATTGTCCATACAAAATCAGTCAAATAAATTTGCGGATAGACTATCTGTAAGCGGTAAAATAGGTCCTAAGTATCTCGAATGCATACAATATCACTTATTTTTATTCCGCTCCTAAATATAGTATAATTTTAATACGGCGCGTACGGAAGAATTTATATACGAAATGTATTGTGTATAACGCTGGCGTTTGATCAGTGCCTCTGGGTACTCTTCACTTCAAAAACATTTGGTGAATTACAAAAAGCTTCACATATTCATATTTACTCACATTTTCTGAAAGAATACATTTCTAATGCTTCATCGTCGTTATTATTCTGTCTAAAAATAAAACGTGAATAATAATATTATCATTCTAGGAAAAAGTGAGAGGCTTTTAAAGTGATTGTAATAATATCATATGTACTGAGTACTGACCGAAACGAATCGGGATGTTGCTGTACAATAGATCCCAAATTATTTTTCTCGTGGATCACTTTAAAAAAAAAGTGGTTTCGATGAAGAACCGGCGTAAAAAACTTTCCTTAAAACAACTTCTATGATAGTTCCAATTGGCAAAATCCTCTATTAACAAGTTAATCCTCTATTAACAAGTTAATCCTCTATTAACAAGCTAAATGTCCAAAAACAGAAAAAGTGATGTATATTTCTAGAATGACTATTTCAAGTCATTCATTTTGATAACCTACTCGACCTAAATGGACTGAAAAAAATGGGCTGAACCTGAGAATTTTGTCTTGAAAATTCGCCATTTTGATTTATTATTTTTTGATGTATGTGCTATGAAGACGAATATAACACTATCTCATACGTTTTTTACCATTAGAATGCCACATTATCAACGATATGTTTTTTTTGGTTTTCTTAATTTTTTATAATGATTTTATAAATAAGTATAAAGTTTATATTTAAAACAATTGTTGTTTATTAAATTAGTTTAATCTTTTTTGTAAAATGTGGACCCGTGCGAGTTTCTTACGCCGGTTCTTCTCTCCGGGTTAGTTCCCGAACCGGTGGTAGGCACCGTAGTCTCGACGTTCAGAAAGTGATGTTGAATAAAAAAGGTTTTGATTTTGATATGAGTAATTTTTTTTACACAGCGATTTGAAATGAGCTCCCAGAGTCGCTATTGTAGATATTAAAATACCTATCATATACGCTTACCACGCTTTTTACTCTGAATTGAATCATTGTGTTAACAACTTAAATTTTATTATAATTTTATTTTGAGGTGATTCATTATGATTGATTGTTTCATCGGCAACTATAGTTACATTTAACTCTCTGCTATCAAAAATTATTTTCTAGTTTTTAGTTTAATTTCCAATGAAAGCGTGATTTTTAGTTTTTTTAAACTATAATTATTTTTTATTTTTTAGTCTGTGACAAAATCATATTAGGGAATTTATTAATTACTTAAACTTATTCAGAAAGAACCACTCAGTGGTTATCGTATGATCTGAACAACGGGAATAGATCCGAAATCAATCACCCTTACGGACCAACGGAACCCATTAGAAGAATTTATTAATCCTGACGAATTCATTAAGGATAATAAAAAACTATTATTGAATTATTGCATTGTCATCGGTCCTTGATACGTATGCAAAGTTTCAAGTTAATCCGACTTCTGGAAATCGGTGAAAATGATGTTCAAAGATTTCATTACATACGTACATACATACAGGCCGAGCTAATAAAAGCGTGTTAAAAAACTCTTTATTTTAGGCATCTACCCAATATCCGTATATCGATACCTTACTGCCTCAACCTCGTATCTTAAAAATGGCTACATTTCATACACAGTAGACAAAAAAAACCGAACACTACAAATTAATGTTCAAAGGATAAGTAAATTGTTTCTTATCTGGTTCTTTACAATCACTAAAAAAATATAATCAGTTTTTTTGTCTCCTGGAATGTAACCATTTATAAGATACGAGTTTGAGGCAGTAAGGCAAGTTATATGTCACGTTCATTATTGGTCCCTGGACCAGCCTTCATACATTTTTGCTTATCATCCTTTGAACATCAAATTGTATAGAAATCTTGATGTGGAAATCTTAAACAAGTTTACAGTCACTACATAAAAAAAACTTTGTAAAAATCCCCACGATCATCTATTTATGGTAAAATGTATAAAAGTTGATGATTTACGATCGTCAAACTGCGTTTAAAGATCCATACAACCTAACTCGCTCCCGTACATCTGGCCCGCGAACTTCATACACCCACTTATCAATCAGAGGAACAATTCTCGTAGTTCGAACAAGAACAACATCCCACATTCGGATCATATGAGTAGCCACCAGAAGATACAACATGTCAACGATTATAGTAATTCTTAGAAACAGCGAGTTTTACCATGAGTGCTGGCAGAAATAAAAATTAAACCGTATATTTTTATCCGACTGCGCCAGAAGAAAAGGTTATGTTTTATAATATCACATATTGCACAATACAATTGATCGTTTAGGGTTAATATTGAGGATCGCTAAATGATTGTAGAGAATTTTGGGCGTGTTTAATTTTTATTGCTCAATATTTTTCTGTCTGTCTCAATATTTTACGTATTAATGTGGAGTACACGGAATCAATACGAATTGCATTTGCAGAATTTAAGGAGAATTTCCGGTGAATCCTGAAAACAACAAGTTCGTATGATTGTGCAATATAATTAATCGTTTGAATTCAAAGCGTCCTTCGTTTCAATACATTATATTGTTCAATATAAAATATTGAACAATATAATGTATTGTACAATGATATTGTAGGTCTAGGGGTCGCGTAAGACGAAATACGCTGTCTTTTTGAAGGTTTTCCTCTCCCTTCTCGACATACAAACTTGTATATTAGTCGATTGTATAGGGGGTGTATATTTAATTAGACATTGTTGAAATGAGTTACGGAAATCAGAGCTCCTGTGTAATGGATTTACTTGAGTGGTTCCGTCTTTATTAAGTTCTAATATTAGATCTTTGTCATTCACTAATCATTATTAGCGTTTATCAATTAGCCTAATAAATTATTTAATTTAATTTACAGCAGTTTTGGACCGCGGCTTCGCTCCGTTCCTTCCACTTGACACCACCAAAACGATAGAGCGTTCGTGGCCTAATGGCTTCGCACTCGAGAGGGTGCAGGTTCGAACTCCAGTGGAGGCGTGTACCAATGAGACATTTTCCGATCTAAAGTACATAATGCCGTGAGGATGCCGTGGGAGAGCCAAGCTTCGGCACGAATGGACCGGCTCGACCAGAGTAATATCACGGCCTCACAGAAAACCGGCGTGAAATGGCGTTTATTAACGCCACGCGCAAGTGCATTGCTGGCCTTATTAGGCCAGCAACGCACTTGCGAGACTTCGGATGTGGCGAGTATCCATGGGCGACGGCAGTTCCTTTCCATCAGGTAGCCCGTCTGCTCGCTTGCCCCCTAATATCACTAAAAAAGACACCACCCGTGGTGTCATATGGAATCTCTAGTCCACATGACTTAAAAAAAATTGATCTGGATACTAATACTGAAGAAATAAAATTCAGAATTCTCAAGAGTTATTTGTAGAGGATAGGCGTGAAGACGTCACACCCAGTGCCGTAACTATACCGTTCGAGGCCCGTGGCAAATTAGTTTTCGTTAGCGGTTATTGTAAAAAATAATCGGTTGCCACTTGTCTAGGGGGGCTGATCGGAGGCCTCTTCCGGCTGGGGGCCCGTGGTATTTTGCTGGCTTGGCACCTTGTAGTTACGCCACCGATTACACCAAATGTTTCGTGTTCGTGAAAACGCAAACGAAACAAAATATAAAGGATAATTGTACACAAAAGTATTTAATAATATTTTGTAGTTACAATGTTAATGTAACTTGTAATAAACTGACAGATTTCCTTTGTCCAACAGCCACTTTGTCTATCCTTCAGAACTAGAAAGAAACACTTTCTCGGTCGCCATGCTAAGGTTTAACCATTATAAACCTAATAACACAGAAAAAATAATAGGCAACACGTCGATGGCAGATTTAATGCTATAAATACGACAGTGCGCTTATCCTTCCGTCACGCTGTAATGAAGCAACATATGTCTAATTAAACTTAAAGTTTGTGTGTCGAAAAATATTATAGGTAGCTTTTGCCCGGGACGGGCAAATAATAATCCTAAAACATAATATATATCTAAAATCTATGGACGCTTCACACCACGTCAGTCTGGCTCCGTGGTAAGTACTTGTGTTACAGGTACTAGACAACGGAAATATTTTTAATACTTTTTATGTGCTATACACATATTTGAGATTTTTATTACATGATACACATATTTATAACACATCTAAGACCCAGGAACATTGACAAACTTTTTGCTCCGTCGGCGGGATTCAAACTCGCGATCCACGGCTTCAGTTATCAACGGGCTTACCAAGTGAGCTACAGATGTCGTCAAAATGATATTTTCTAAGTTCTGAATACGTAAGTAATCTAGAATTATGTACTGCAGTCTAGCTGTATAAGAACATACGTGAAAATTAAGATTAAATGTAGTAAAACGTTAATATTTGGTTTAAAAATTTCTCGTGGAAAGCAAAGCTAGGTGAGATGACCACAGACCTGAAGATTTCAAGAAAGGTCCAACGCAACATCGAAATTGATTCAAAGTCACTTGATGAGCCTCCGTCATTTGATCGGAATATGTCAGTTCCATGTAAGTTGTGATCTGTCGGCCGGGTTTGAAATCCATCGGCCAACTCACTAAGGGCCTGTTTCACCGCTTTTTGATTAAGTTTTTAATAGGCTATCTACAACTTTTTTAACAGATTCTCCATACAGCATCTGTCAGAAAATATCTGGATAGAGTAGACCGAAACTTATCAGTATGCGGTAAAACAGACCGTAAATCGACTGACACCCTCATGAGGCAGACCGACAAATATTTCACTAAATGATTATTTATAACTAGCTGCTGCCCGCAACTTCGTTGCGCAATTTGTATACCACGCGGGAACCGAATATTATTCCGGGACAAAAAGTATCCTATACGTTGCCCAAACCTAATAGCTATTAAACAAAAGAACATTTATTCAAATCCGTCCAGTAGTTCCTAAGATTAGCGCGTACAAACAGATAAACAGACAACTTTTTTATCGATTTGTGTTCTATTACTGCCCCTCAGCCCCTCACATTGATTATTTTGTAAAAATATTAAATGTACAGACACTCAAATTTTGCTGTTTTATTATATGTACAGATATTAATAGGATTTTTTTTAAAAAAACTAGCTGATGCCCGCGACGTCCGCGTGGTAACTACTGGACGGATTTTGATGTTTTTTCTTATGATGACCTCTGAGCGCTTTTGTAGCTCGCGTCACGAGTTTGAATCCCGCCGACGGAACAAAAAGCTTTTCAATCTTCCTGGGTCATGGATAATAAAAATCTTAAATATGTGTATAGTATAAAAGTATTAAATATATTTCCGTTGTCCTGTAACACAAGTCCCTGGAGTACTTAGCACGGGGCCAGACTGACGTGGTGTGAAGCGTCCATAGATGTTATTA
Organism: Cyclargus thomasi; assembly: GCA_026546445.1. Lineage (NCBI taxonomy): Eukaryota > Metazoa > Arthropoda > Insecta > Lepidoptera > Lycaenidae > Cyclargus > Cyclargus thomasi. Next base: position 70,137 of record JAOTAV010058433.1, read on the forward strand.
ATGTGTATGTTAGACTTTAAGATATCTCTTATAATATAATATGTATGTTAGTTTTTTTACGTATAATATGGGGTCTATGATCCCGAATTAAACGATTTTGATTTTAATTATGAAGTCCGAGAATATTTACGTAGCCCCCTCTATATCTTCTAGTCTATGGCCGCGATATAATTAAATTAAGCGGTGCAATCTCGCCGACGGTAACAGACGGACTTAAATTAAGCAAAAACAGAATTAAAGAAGATGCTAATTACAGCTGACAAACAAAATTACTAACACCACTTCCCAGACTCATCTTGACTCTAAAAAGGGTATAAAGAATGTAAATAGGGCTGTCTAAATTAACTCTTTAGTATAATGTTTCTTAAATTTACGAAGAAATAATAATAATTTAGAATATCTATGGACGCTTCACACCACGTCGGTCTGGCCTGTGCTAAGTACCTGAAGGACTTGTGTTACAGGTAACAGAAAACGGAAATATATGTTTTTTATGCAATACTATTATATGTAAGTTTTTTATTATATGGTACACATTAGGGTGATTCAAAATTTTTTTTTATTTTTTTTTTAACCCATACCCTCTGAAATGTTTTATATAAAGGGCAGTGCCACAAAATCATAAAATAAGGAATAAAAAAGTTGCGTTAATTATATATAAATTCAAATTAGAGCAAAAAACGATTTTTCCCATGTTAATTTAATCGGAAATTAAAAAAACAATAGGGACCTCTTACAGTTAAGTTATAGGGCTCACCTTTGGTGAGGAATTTTTTTTATATCAAATAGAAACATTTGAGAGGGTATGGGTTAAAAAAAGTACGCATATTAAATAAATACATAACAATATTAGTTTCGGGGATCCAAAACAGTTAGGCTCAACTCACACCGAAAGAGCGGCGAAGGGCAACGAAGCGTAGCGCAGTTTCAGTGTGATATAAATTTGAACTTTATTTTCGTTACTATAATACTTATTATCGACCATCGCGGGTGG
>JAOTAV010058434.1:0-15118 GCA_026546445.1 Cyclargus thomasi
GAGAACAGTATTCCATATGGGGCCGAACCTGTGCCTTGTAAAGCTGTAGGCGTTGGATCGGACTAAAATACTGTCTCACTCTATTTAAAATACCAAGCTTCTTCGAGGCTAACTTAGCTTAGCTTAGCAGCAGAACTAGACTTCACGAAATCTTAACGCCAAGTATTTCAATGCTGGGGGAGATTGTAAGAGGAGTGCTTTTAAAAAGAGGATTCGCGACCATTGGTGTCTTTTTTGCGGTGAACGCGCAAACTTGTCTTGTAACAAAGTCTTAGAGGGGTTAAATTGGCCTAAGTTAAGTATTCCCCACTCAAAGACTTTCTTCAACGAGTTCTCTATTTCAGATACAAGTTTGTTTCGGCTTTTAATGACATTTGGCCGAGAAATATTAGGGGAGCTGGTATATAAGGCATCACCTGTACTACCATACGCATAGCAATGAATGTCGTTGGTCAGCAACACGTCATTGATATGCAGTATGAATAGCGTAGGCAATAGCACACGACCTGTGGGATACCAGCGTCGACAGACAAAGTATCAGAGCATTCACCGTCTATAACAACTTTTATGCTTATGTCTGTTAAAAAGCTAGTGACCCACTTGCATAACTTCTCGAGCAGCCCGTAAGACGGAAGCTTTGATAAGAGCGCTTTGTGTCAAACCCGATCGAAGGTCTTCAATATGTCCAAACTAACAGCCAATGCCTCTCCTTTATTTTCAATCGCCTGAGCCCAACGATGAGTTAGATACCAAGAGGTCACCAGCTGAGCGACCCTTACGGAACCCGTACTGTTTGTCACTTAGTAATTCTTGAGCATCTAAGTATCGAAGGAGTTGGCTATTGATAATGCTCTCCATTATCTTAGAGAAGAGGGAGGTAATTGCAATTGGTCTGTAGTTGGAGGGATTGGAGCAGTCGCCTTTTTTGGGGATCGGGTGCACTAAAGCTGTCATCCAGGATGTCGGGACTATGCCATTGGAATAAGAAAGCCGAAAAAGACGCGCTAAGATTGAGGCCAACTCTGGAACACAATTTTCAACACAAAAGGAGGGATTCCATCTGGCCCACATGACTTTTTGATGTTGAGAAAACGGAGGACAGTTCGCACTGCGCGGAGATGGAACGTATACGGATATCGAACATGATGCTCTTGCATCGCGGTATGGTCGGCGGTTCCTGTCCCCCATCATCTTGCCAAAAAGATCGATTTTCTCCTTTGCATCGTGGGCCAATGATCCATTTCCTACGCGTAGAGGTGGAAGGGATGGCTTCCAGAAATTTCCTTTAATAGCTTTGGCAAGCGATCAAAATGAACGGGTTCCTGAAGGATGGCTTTCGAGTTTTATGCCGATTCTCCGAACGTGCCGTTTCTTTGCCCAAGTGATCACTCTTTTGAAGAACCTGGTGGCATGGTTATGCTCCTTTTTTAAATCGCTGGTATTTAAATCCTGAAAGGAAACTGCATGGGCCCAAGCTTGATACGCCTCTTGCTTCCGACGAGAAGATTTTTTGAAGGATTAACCAAACCAGGTACGAAATCTACTACCAGTTGGTACTACAGAGGATGGAATGAAAAGTTTCATACCCTGTACTACCACGTTGGCCACAGAATTAGCAGTATTCTCAGGATCATCCGACAAGAACCACAATCACCCCCAAGGGAAGTATGCAAAAAAAGGACCGCACCCCATCCCAATCTGCCAACTTGTAGTGCCACACACGGCAGTATTTAACAGCACGCTGTCGCAATACACTCGATAATGGCACAAAAAAGGGAAGGATTCTGATCTTCCACATCTGGGACACATGTAGGCGTAGTTACCAGCTGTGTTAGGTCGTTTCATTCAGTGAGTGAGTTTCTGGTGGGCCAACTTCCCTAATGACCCTATCCCTATTCTCATTCCCACATAAAGACCGTCACGAGCGTCTAGGGGCGACGGCAGTTGCTTCATGATATTTGAGCTTCGTGATATGTAGAGTTTTTTTTATTATGAGCCTTCAAAGTAGGATGCTCAAATTAATCAATTTGTATGTACATTATAATCAAGCTAATGTTTGAAACTAATGTTGCTCTAAAAAAAATACACATTTATTGTCTTTCAATCATTTTTTCAACCCTGACGCCTCCATTCATGTAGCGGTTTTAAAAATGCTAGCTACGAGTATATGCTTCTATTATTAAAATACATTTTTAGAAGTTGGGTGTAGGTGTCAGTTTGTAGAGCAAGAATAACTTAATCCACCTCGACCTTTTCTTATCCAACTTATAGTATAAATTTTAGCGTGAACTTTGCATTTCAGATGACACTTTTACCCAGAAATTTTTGCTATCGTCCTGGGTACATGATTTTAATTTAAAACAATAATATTAATCTTATATTTACAAAATTAAGAATAGTCAAACTTACTAAAAACAAGTCGAATTAACTACAAATCGTTGTTATCGAGGATTTTAATTATAAAGGTTGTCGTATAATGTTTTAGGCCGTTTGTCCATCACCACCGTCAACGGAAAACCAGATTATTTTGGACCGATAAAATGCAACTATATGATGTAGGCTATAGGTTTAATTTTATTCATCTAGCGACATTTTTTAATGCTATTTAGAGGACAAGCAAGCAGGCGGGCTACACGATGGAAAGCAACTGCCCATGAACACTCGTTACCTCCGAAGCGTCACAAGTGCGCTGCCGGCCTTTATGAGGGAATAGGGAATGGGAATAGAGATAGGGGGATTAGGGAAGTTGGGCAACCAGTAAATTTCATTGATCTATCGTCCATGTGGTCACCGTCATTTCTGGCGTAGAGGAAAATTACACCTGTCACCTATGTTACTAGATAGAATGCCACTGCAGGACATGTCCTGCAGTCGAAACAATCTCGTTCTCGGATGACGGCGTTGGTGGACAAACGGCATAAAGCCGGTAAAGGCATTGCCTCTAAACAAATTAAAATTAAATATTTTTTTTACCCTCGCTTTAATTAAAAAAACGGCTGAACCTCTTAATAGAAAGAAGTTCGTAACATGAAGTTAAAGGAACATTTTGCTGTAAAAAATCTAAATACATTTCACGTTTATTTTTAAAATATATATTATGTAGTCAATTTTAAAATTCAGGTGAGACATGACAACGCACTTAGAAGTACCTTGGTGTTGCGAGGGTGAGTAATATGACGTAGTTCGCCTACTTTTATATGAGTTACCTTGCACGTGCGAGAGTTAAATCGACAGGTGGTTAGCTATTTTACTAATTTCTGATCAGTTTCAAAAATTTACAATTTACTTTATATTCTTTATTTGTTAAATAAGTTATGGATAGCCTATACGGCACTTATCCGGAAGAGGTAAATAAGACCTTTACTATCATAATAAAAAAAAATACAATATAATCAGCAGTTACCAGTGACTTGGTCCGCTTTGGTACGAAATAATGCAAATAGAACCCGTATACAAAACCTTAAACTTCCATAACTCGTAGTAACAAAGTTAAATACAAACTACCAACCCCATAAAAACCATAGGCCTCGAATTTAATTAAATCTTGTCTTAGTGAACATTTGTGTCTTTAAAAATGCCCGCAGGCAAAATTAGAAACTCCTAGAACTTTAGTTTCAGAACTTTAGTGATGATTCAGTGAGTGAACGACCTTTCGGTTTTATTTATGAAATAACTAGATTATTCCCGCGGCCTCGCTTGCATGGAAAACATTTCAAAACCAAAAGTAGCCCATTCTTGTAAAAAGGGTACTTCTAATTTCAGGTTAAAAGAATATTTTTTTGTTAGCCTATGCTGTCCCACTGCTAGGGAAAGGCCTTTGCCAAGGTCAAAAATCGTTCTCTACCATTGGCCAGCCCGGCTGCTATGCCTCCAGCTCGTCGCGTCATCTTTTCTTTGGCTGGCCATGGTTGCGTCGTTCGTCTTCGGGTACCGACTCTTTCGATACCTATCTGTCGATAACAAAATATATTTAATCTATTTGAATAAATAGAAGCCTGAAGTTAAAGTTAGTATATCGATATAACAATAAGACTGGTTCGTTGTCTCTTGAATGATAACTTTATGGAATAACTTAATTTACACGTGAACATAACTTCTGTCGCCCTCGTTAGATAATTTTACGACTTAGACACGTTGTCGACGTACCAGTTAATATATTCATAATAATTATTTTAATTATAAACGATTGTCTGGGTCGTAATTACACAAAAAGCTCAAATACGTAATCCAACGTTCAGAAATTTATTGCCGACGGGAACGTAAATTTAATCTCTCTCTAATAAATGGTTATTAATAATTCTATCTATAATCTATATAAATTCAAATTAATTTTAAAATTTTCTTTATCTAGCTTAATTGACTTATTATGTATTATGCACTAAGACATGCATGGTTTTGTTATAATTATTAATGTACTACAGGTCGCCTTTGGTCAAAATTCGCCCGTAAATATTTAAATCGATCATGTAGAGAAGCTTAAAAAAAACTATTATCTATTCTATGCCAAATTTGTCTGTCTGTTATAAGTCTGTGATTGAATTGATTCAATTACAGACTTAAATTTGGCATAAAAATTTCGTTACCAGGCCAATATACTAAAAAAAACACTTCAACTATAAAGAAAAAGTATTTTGTCTACGATTATTGTAGCATTTCAAACTATTGTAGTGTGCGTAGCGTTTCATTTGTTAAAAATATTGAACATTTATTAAGCATATTTAAAAATAATATTGTTATTCTACGCTCCTTCTCCATTTAAGTATAACTGAGAAAAGTTTCATATTTTTATATCTTTGCGTCTTTTGTAGAAAGGGGTACAAAGTTTTCCGCTCGCTCGTGTATTATATATTGACTGCAAGGGAAAATAAATTGTTAAATTTTCATGACCTTCGGGCATTTTTTTTTTGGTTTAGAACAAATAAGTTACAAGACACACAATGATGTGAATAGGGGCAGCATACATACATATAGTCACTATACTGTGAGATTGCATCGTTCTTATCATCTCATAACCCGGCTTGACTGGGCCGGGGCTTGAAGAAAACTACGGTTTCACCAAAAACTTGTGTGAGACAGTGCTTGCATTTTGTTTTATCCTGTGAGTTTCTCTTTTTTCTTTTCAGATATATTTTTTTCTTTCTTTTTATTATTAATTTTAAAGATGGTTGTTTAATATTCTTAATAATGGGAATATAATTTATTTTTATTATTATAGTTAGTAAACTGGAGACCCAACTCTCTTAGCCCTTTTCCAATTTCCCATTCCTTTAGCCTATACGCTCATGAAAGGCTGGCAATACACTTGCAGCTTGTCTTATGTTGTGAGTGTCTGTGGGTAATGAATGTTATTTTAGACCTGACAGATCCATTTAATTTCAATTAGAGGGTAGTATCATAAAAAAATATCAACTTGATGATCCCCTAGATAAGAGCTTGCTACGAGTATGTCCTTCACCGGGACTCAAAGTATTGGGTATGAAGAGGTAAGAAACAGACGGACAGACAGACAGATAGACAGACGATATACTTTCGCATTTATAATATTTATAGGGAAGTATGGAATTATGGACATGGACGTATGGATGTAGTCTCTATACTGTCTACGTTCTAAACCCTTTGAAGGTTAATTAATTGAAGGAAAATATTACTGCCCAATTTTTACGACTTTTTGAAGCCATTAATAGTAAAATTGCAATAATACTCATATGTAGCAAAATCGGCGTGCTGGAGCTAAAAGGATGTCTGAGTGACGGCAACTCAATTACAATCCCCTGTTAAGGTTATCGCCTGATTTAAGTAAATTTTCTTCAACAGTATCATCAGTTTTCAAGTATGTATCGTCAATGCATTGACGACCTCTGTGGCTCAGTTGGTAAGCGGGTTGGTAGCTTAAGCCGGGCGTAGCGGATTTGAATACCGCTGGCGAAACAAAAGCTTTTTAATGTGTCTGGGTCTTGGATATATATAAAATATGTGTATCATATAATAATCATCTTACCTATATATGTGTAGTATAAAAGTATTTAATATATTTCCGTTGTCTGGCACGTTTGAAACAAGTCCCTCGGATACTTAGTACGGGGCCATACTGACGTGGAGTAAAGCGTCCATAGATATACTTCCATACTAATGTTCTAAATGCGAAAGTGTGTAAATATGTCTGTCTTTTTGTCTCATACCTCTTTACGCCCAAACCACTAGACTGATTTTGCTGAATTTTGGTATAAATCTACTTTATGTCCGAGGGAGGGAAACATAGGACTATTTACCAAAAAAATATACGGTTCCCGCGCGATAAACCAATTTTCACGCAACGGAGTTGCGGGCATCGTCTAGTATTACAATAATATGTTGTTTACTACAATGTGTTGTTAACTAGCACGTTATGAAATCTTGGGCGGTAATCCCACTTGATTTTACCTGACTGCGTCAGAAAGAGGGTTATGTTTATTAATAAAAACTACTCAAACAATTCGAATTCTGTCGTTTTCCAGAACGCGAAGTTTTTACGTACAAGAGGTGACAGAAAGACACACAGTATAAGATCTATGAATAAGGACTGTGTCTCGGAATAATATAGTATTAATAGTAATAATTTATGTCTCAGAGAGTTTCGAAAGAAGAATATAAGAATGGTGTGTACCCTCACTTCACATTTAACACCTGCTTCGTATTTAAATAATACACAATAACATCGTATTATCAGGCACCATCTTAAAGCGTGCATTTAAAATATATTTAAATTTTTGTTCGCTTATTCGATGCACAGATATTGGTTTGATATTTTTAAAGGAATTTCAATATCAATGGATATACTGTCGTGAGCCCCCGCGCCGCGTAGCCACGCCTACGCCGTAGACATTCGTAGCCTTTGTGCTACGACACAAAAAGCTCCGACTACGGCGTAGCAAAGCTAGTAGCATTGTGATATTTTGGTTATGGGGTCATATTTAAATTTTCGTGTACCTATTTATTGCTAACTAGATGTCGTACTGTGGTCGAAATTCGAGTCCCGCGTTGGAAACATGCTATTTTAAAGTTTGGTTAGGACAATACAGGCCGGTTACCTGATTATCCGACAAGTAAGATAATCCATGCGTCGGATGGGTATGTAAAAAGTCGGTCCTGCGCCTGATCTCTCGCCAGTCGTGTCGGTCACCCGTCCCGGGGTTATGAGAGTAAAGGAAGAGAGAGTGCTCCTGTGGACTGCGCAAACACTTGGGCCCTATAAAAATTACTCTTGCGTAACAGGCCTGGTTTCTATGAAGCCGGCCAACGTCACCAAAACCGGCGTGGGATTTATTATTATCAAAAAATCAAACGTGGTATTTATATCTAAATCAACATCCCAACTTTTTCTTCCGTCGGCGGATTTTGAACTCGAGACTACCGGTTTGTGCATGGACTCAACCACTGCACCGTAGAGGTTTTAAAGTATGGAATATAATTTTTGCGGTTGGCTGTACTTACAAATTTTATGTCTCGTAACATTTTGATTGTTCCGCAAGTTTGTGCCCTCGTAATTGACTTTACAAAGTTTACAAGCTTTATGTTTCGTTATACTTTAAGCACGTTGTTAGTGCAGGTACTGGTGTTATTGAAGCAATAATATCCGTCATAATTATTTATTGGGAAACCATCTGCTAGCGACTACTACTTTGTTTCATATTGTATGATGGGGGAAATTGAAAGAGAACTAGTTGACGGACCTAAGTCATTAGGTCCGAAAATGTCAATTCCATGTAAATCGAGATCTGTCGGGTGGGTTTTTCATAACCCGACCAAATTAATTTGATCCACGATTTGTATCTGTTTCAACTTAGAGAAGTTGAAACACTGATTGTACACTGACGCGTCAAGCCCCTCTCGTGCCTGACCCCGAAATAACGCCATCTAGTCAGGGTACATCCAACCAAGTAGTAATTTTATTGATACAAACCACACGCGCACACATACGCGCAAACCGCATTAGCATTGCACGCACACGTTAACAAATGTAAGTTTTTTATTGAGCAATAACTTAATTTCACCGCCGTCATTATAAAGTGTGGTTGCGCAGTGGTCCACTAGTACGACACGTTTCCTTAGCTAGCTTAGAGTTTCCGCGTTCGAGACCCACTCGGTATAATTAACCTTTTTCACCATTTTTTTTAAATATTTTTCTTAAGGGCCTTCTGAGTTCGAATAACCTTAAGCATCCGAGTGTTTCCACACCCCCCTGTCGCGGGGTGAAGTTCTCACCCCGCACTATCAGAAATAAGGCCATCTAGTCAGAGTACATTAAACCACGTAGTATTTTCTTAGATACAAACCACATACGCAAACCATGCTAGCGACGCACGCACACATTAACATCTTAAATTCTTACAATTTATATTGATGCAGCGACTAGCAGTGTAGCAGTATCGGTGTACTAACCGAGATTTCGCCTAACTTCTTTCTAGGCGCGATGATTTGATTTTAAAAATAAAATACAAAGTCCTAAATTATTATTATGTCAAATCAAAATCCATTACACAATACATTTTAAGTTTGGCTTATCCAAAAGAGTATAACTACCGCATATTATAGTAAGTTATATTGCCAGGAAAGATTTAATCATCAAAGTAACAAAGAAAATGCAAGCTTCACAAAACCATAATTTATTTTGCACTTGCATTAACGTTTTCATACACATCATTAAATTAGGAAGAGATTTATGTGCAGCAGTCGTATACGTCTAAAAAGGTTGAATAAGGAAAAATTCTTGAATGAAAATTCATTCACAACACAATAGATAAAAGAAACAGTATGCCGACCACATACGTGGTTACGAAATGGTAGGAGCACGAGGCGGTACCGACAATAACATGCTTCGAACGCTGTTGATATGACAAAGTTAAACCTATAAAACTTGAAAAGATCTAATCCATCCCACTTTGGGCCGCACTTCTAAACCGTTTTGAGACTGACATAAACTACTCAGAAAGCCGCGTCCTACTCTAACAAACATGTAGTTCGGCAGCATCAGGTCGAGTCCCAATGTTTGCATGTGAGGTTTGAGAGTAGGGCTACTGATTCGTTCTTGTAGACGCTGCTTAAGCCAATTTTATTTGACAGCGGCTGTATTTGTAGCTGTCAGTTGGGATTTGAGGCGGCTGGGGCCTTCCCTCATGAAACCATCCATCTTGACAGGTATTCGTATTATTATATTACTCACATGCTTTATTCGAAAAAACCCTTTTAAATATATTCTCATATTAGATGGACATTATTTGTTTGAATCAGGGCTGATTTAATTTTAATGAAATTTGATATATTTTATTTTTAAAAGTAATTCGGATCTATTCGGAAAATGTGTAATTGACTTTAACTTTATGTGTGTTAAAGTATCTACATTATACGATTTAAAAAGCAATTACTAGTTCTCCTACAAAATCGAATATCTACAATAGTATTGCTCATGCATTCAAAATATTATTTAGTCCTGCTTTCATTGCAAGTAAATTGTAAAATAAAATAAAAAATATAATGACTCACATTAAGAAGTCATAATAAAAGTACATTGTTGGTAAAACAAAGCCACATACGAAATAAAAATAAGGACTCAACGAGGTATAAAGTTTAATAATAAAAATTACGGTCCCCTGGGTGGATCCCTTCACCTCTGTCATACTCGTGAAGAATCCTCCGCACTCTGTTTTACCGCTGTCATGTTCTATAAGGCTGCGTTCGCACTAAACATTAAGCTAACGAGTTTTTCAATTACGTTATAAAGTACTCGATGGCACGCGCAAGTCTATAAAGGTACAATTATGATCAACGCACTAGGCAGGCTAAATCCCTCGTGTGGATCAGGTATAAAAAATATAATACATAATCTCAATTCAATCACAAAGTTCAATTTGGGATTGAAGTCTCGTTACCAGGCCATTAAATTTTGTATACATAATATGATGAAACAGTAAAATTGGCGTGTCTGTACAATTAATATTTCTACAAAATAATCAATGTGGGAAACTTAGGAAGAGTAATAGAACATAAATCGACAAAAAAGTTGTCTGTTTGTACGTGCTAATCTCCGGAACTACTGAACGGATTTGAATAAATATTTTGTTTAATAGCTATTAAGCTTGGGCAACATATAACATTTCGGGCAGCAAAGTTGCGGGCATCAACTAGCATTAAATAAAAACACAGACTTCAACCATAAATCATTACCTTAAAATCGATGTAGCGTCTTATCCCCCGGCTAAAATATAAAATGGACTTTCTTATTTTTTAACGTTTTACTTAATATAGAAAAAATGCCTGCTAGGCCAGCACGACGCTCGAGTTGCTACACAAATAGCACTATAAAAGCCCACTATATGATTAAATCATATTTTTAGGCTTTTATAGCCCGGGGTGCTTTAGGTTTAATTTTTTTTTCTACGCCACTTCAAAGCAGACGCGTCATGGGCAGCTAGACCAATGCCATTAGAAAATGAAACCTTATGATTATGGCATAAAGAGAAATTTCATTTGATTTTTTATATGTCCCGGCTGCTGGTAGCGAGGATCGTAATGTGAACTTTACATGAAAACTCATTTCACCAGGTAATCGTACAATTTTTGTGTTAAAGATACCCTATGACCTTTCCTAGAACCCTATTCTAAATAGGTGGAGAAATATTTTATCACAACTTGTGTTCAGCGGTCCTAGCATGGGGACCGAGAAAGTATTTCTTTCTACAACAAGATAGACAAAGTGACAGATGCACAATCTGTCAGTTTAATCCAATTATCTGTCATTTTATCTATTCTGCGGTCGCCATGCTATGCCCTGGTTCTGATAATCACTTTGTTGTGAACACAGTCTTACCGTTATGATGTGACGTCATCCACCACTTAACTTTTATTCGTCAGCCGAAGTGGTTACACGGCGCCTATGTTTATAAAGTTTAGATGTCACTTATTATCTTGAGACTTAAATGAAGTTTAATATTCAAGATTTTGAGGGCGTTTTAATAGAGGTCGCCCTGTAGTCGAAATTCGACCATAAATATGTAAATCAATCTTTTAGAGGAGCTATATAATAATAAAGTCTATTCTCAATTCAATCACAGACTTTAATTTGGTATTAAGGTCTCGTTACCAGGCCCATAAATTTTATTTTAAAAATATAGACTTCAACCAAGAACATTTTATGTATAATTATCGTGTCATGTCAAAATTTTGTAGTGTACGTAGCGTTTTATTTGTAAAAAATATGCTAGATTGAAAAATAATTTTAAAATAAATTTGGTATTCCACGCTCCTCTTCAATATTTACTACACCTGGAAGAAATTTCATGCATTTACATCTACGCGTCTTTCGTAAAAAGGGATACAAAGTTTTCCGCTCGCGTATTGATATGTAGATATAGTTTTGGTTAATATTGACGGTAGCGGTTATTGACCTTAACAATTTGTTGAAATTACTGTAAAGATGTCCGTAGCCGAAAATAGTTACCTCTGTATTATAAAGTGGAAAAATAAAATAATTATTGTACCTAAATTTTATTCAACTTCTTGAAATTTTAGCAGTTGTTATCGAATTTTAATTTTTACTTTTTACATGGCAACAGAGCAACAAGTGGACGGGAGTTTTATATGGGGATAATTGGGGACATGTCCAGGTTAAGCCCTTCCTAGTTCCTACAAAAAATATCAATTTTCCAAAGGATTTTTTAACTCCGGATCGTAAAAATTTATAATATTCAAAGTCGAAAATTCTCTTTTATATTAAATTTTATGAAATAGAAGATATAAGTACATGATTAAATATTATATTTTTGAGTCAAAAAGACGATGAAGTTCATATTTCAAAGCCTTGAAAAAATTACATAACAAAAAAAATATCTTAAAAACATTTACACACAATTTGTTCGAGAACGAGAGCATATGAAATAAAAAGTATCGTACGAAATCCGTTCAATATTTTTGGCGTGATTAACATTTGGGCATATATCCTAACAAACAGAAATTATTAGTGTCATTCAAGAGAGATTTTCCTCACTTCATAGAGGAGTTATACTATAAAGTAAGGATTATATTATAAAGTAATTGGTCTATGGTGTAAGGCAGTTTTTCCTTCGCACGCTTTTACCTCCAACGAGATTATTTTGGACCCAATAAATGCAACTTTATAATCTAGGCGTTAGTAAGTAATTGGTTTATGCCCAAATTTTCTCAAATCCCGTATTTATTTGCTAGTCGATTACGAGTAGATTGTTTTGTTCGTATTCATTGCCGATTATTACTCACTAGCCTCGTAAAATATCGTCTTGTTTTCATTTCATTACTATCACAATAAAACGTGTGCTGGATTTTTTTTAGCGTTGCTAGTTTACATACCTCGTATGTGCGAAACACACCCTGTGTAACTGATGTAAGGGACACATACATATCCTTAAGACTTACTATTTTTACATCCATCTTGATTTAATTTTAAAAATTTAAATACTTAAAAAAATAATTATTAAGAACTTCTCTGAAGTGGCAGCAGTTATTAATATTGCTTTAATCACAAAATGTTACATAGCAAATGGATCAAAATTTCATAATATTTTACATTTTCAAATCTTATTCCCGTGAGAAGTGTCGTGGGGCGCCGCGTGCAGATTACACTAATTTCCCACAAGAATAGAAAGAAAGCCGGTAGGCCTACCCTTAAGTGAACGAAGATTCGTCTAAAACATGCATTTAAAATTCGAACTAAAAATAAGGGTGGCTGCGGGTTTGTTAGGCGCTCTCTTGACGTAGCAAAGGCCAGAAGTATCTTCAGATCTATCTAATAATGTACGATTGTCTTGGTAACGGATGTGAGCAGCCACAGTACTTGTACAATAATATTCATTAGTAAAAATCTAATTCACTGCGCAATCGCACTGAGAATTTTATCTGCGTGCATTTTTTGCGATAGTTTATTTTTCGCGCATTGGCTCGAAAAAACCGCACAAAATTATTAAAAAAGTCTACGCGTTTGAAATCCGGTCTTTGGACACTCTCTCAACCGGCCAATGCCGTAACTAATTAGGTAATATTTTTCTTAAATCTAAGAATGGTCAAAAATGTTACCAACAATTTATATCTTCACACCTTCATGTCCACGGCTAAATTTACTGCAGTTTAAGTGTTCTATTTCTAATCGATGTATCACGAGACCGTGAGTAACTACGAAGCTATGTCACAGATTATTAAAATATTTTACATCTGCAGTAAACGACACGTTTATGAGTTTACAAAATATAGAAGTTGAGGAGTTTTGGCGGGACGTGAATAAGTTATGTTGTGTTTTTGTATTTCTTCGCTAAATTTGTGTTGTTTCGGGTTTCAATGCCTTATAGTGGCAGAATATCTTAATAAATATACGTTATCATGCACATGTATGGGCAAGTGATACAACTTCAAGAAAAGTGCTATTTTATGTAACCCTCCAAAACTCCATTCGAAATTTTAGTAAAGCGTTTACAACTTTACTAAATTGACTGACTTACCTTGGCTTTGACTAGACTTTAGACTAGATATTATGTTACGTTACTAAAAATAATATTGGAACATGGAAATTGATTGTATCTATACTTTTTTAATCAGTAATCAAATTTAAACAAATTCAGTAATTAAGGTGGGCTTCATAACCTACACACGAAAAACACAATTTTTACCTATGTTTACTCTAATATGGTACGGAACCCTTCGTGTGCCAGTCGTATTTATACTTGGCCGGTTTTTTTTAAGATATTTCTTAAGCACTTTTGTGCTTAGTGCTAATAAACAATAATCTGCTTATTATGTTTTAAAGCTAGCGAAATTGCTACTCTCAACTTTACTCAATTTACTTTTTTTTATTTAATAAATTGCTAACTGTAAAGAGATGCTTGCATAAACCTTGTAAAACTGGTAATTTGCTTGAAGCTCGGTTTTTTCTGGTAAATAGATCCAAAGCAATGCCCTGAATTAATTTAATTATAGAAGCGACGAATAAAATAATTAGAATGCTCCTACGACTGTAAAGAATTTTTAATTACCCTTGTTGTCGTCGTGGTCGTTTTATTTCTGTATTGTGTAACTTTGATCTTTAATTGTTTCCGAATATAGGTCCGTCATTAAAATTTTTTGCCTCTGGTAGCTATTGGGTTTCATTATTGATAAGGCCTTGCTGTCTAGTTGTCTATTCCGTTAAGACAGTCTGACCAACGAGGTGTCGGTCAGACTATATGTCTTAACGGTAAAATTTTCGCTGACAGTTTTCTTGGAAATAAAAACATGTTTCTGACTGACGATTATGATCATAAATATTTTTTATCTCTTTCATTCCTTGTTTATTCAAGGCATGATAATTTCACATATAAACCGAGACCTGGTAGCAATTTTTGAGTAGGTGTTTGAGTCAAGCTGAAAACTTGTAATATCAAATCAAATCATTGCATCAATATAATATCTCCTATTACACCCCAATACGGAATATCAGACCTGGCTGGTGAGAAGTGGAGCTAAAAAAATAATAAAAAACAATCCATAAATATGTCTCGAAATCTGATTGGTAAGTGACGTAAAATCCTGTATTAAAATTTCAATTTGCACAAATACATTTTTATAGTTTGCAAGCAATTTTTGCAAAATATCTTTGCCCGCACCTGGCAATATTAAAAGTCCTACTAAATCATCTGGCTTATATTTTTTTCTTTTCTTTAAATATTTAACCACAACCTATGAAACACACATATGGCCTTAAATATATTTTTGAAATTTTTTTTTACTTAAGTTAAAAAGTAGCGTAGGTCCTGCTTCCTATCAGCCAGGGTCTGCAGTGTCGTATTGGGGTGTAATAGGAAAGTTATATGACAAGGTTTCAGCTTGCCTCAAAAATACCTACTCAAAATTTGTTATCAACTCTCAGATATTAATCTAAGACGATTAGTTATATCAACCAGACTGCTGCAATTTCTTAGTCATAAAATTCAATCCAGACAGCTTCGACTTATAGCTAGATAGGGACCATCCATAAAGTACATCACACAAGTTTCTCGTCCCCCCTTATTACATTTCTGAGGAACCCCTTCCCTATTGTGACGTCACAAAATTTGCAATTTTACACCTAAAAATTAAAACCACA
>JAOTAV010058445.1:0-15118 GCA_026546445.1 Cyclargus thomasi
TTTTTCAATGTTCCTGGGTCATGGATGTATATTAAATATGTGTATTATATAATAAAAATCTTAAATATGTGTAAAGTATTAAAGTATTAAATATATTTCCGTTATCTGGTACCTGTAACACAAGTCCCTCGGGTACTTAGCACGGGGCGAGATTGACGTGATGTGAAGCGTCCATAGATATAGATATATTATATTACTATTTGTAAATCGTTCTACTGCATACCTTAGCCGCCAACTGGCTTGTTCCGCCGACACGTATCTTGTAAGTGAAGCTAACAACCTAGCTCACCCACAAAATGTTGTCATATCGGCGGCGTCGGCGGCTTTAAAACTGATAAATCGCTCGACAAGCGACGTAATAATTATCTTGAATGATGGTGAGTTGATAAATAAAGCCATAGTAGCAATGACGATGATGATGATTGATATAATTTAATATTATAATCTATATAATAAGCTTAGTAGCGTAAACTTGAGGTTTTTAAAACAGTGCCGAAATTTCCAAACGCGTATCTTTAAGGAATAAGGAGTTCCATTAGCACCTTGTGAACCATGGTATGTTTACGTCGGCACAAAATCTTACTTTTTGGATCCAAGCGATTAGTATACTTATCATGAAACCAAAATCATCTTAACTAAAATCATATTTCCCTATAAAGCTTGAGGTGTTCTTGGGTATGATAGAATCATAATGAATGGTGCATGGTGTGATTGCAGTGATGTTGATTATGATAAAATTTTATATCGTAGTAGCATATGCTTTCAGTTCTTAAAACAAGACCGAAAACCCCAAAGTAGCATGTGTAAGGAATCATGAGTACCTTCAGAACTATAGTATACCTCGGTACCAAATCATACTTTTTGGTTACATATACTTAAGACGCTTCTATGGGATTCAAAATCACCATATGTTTCCGTACAAATTTCCAGGTGTTCCCTCGAATACTCATCCCATCATCAGATCACCATTTTTGTAATGATGATTATAAAAATGGTGATCTGCTTTCAGTTTTAAATTCAAAACTGATACATATGCTTTCAACAACGCCGAAAACCCCAAAATCGTATCTGTAAGGAATCACGAGTTCTCTTAGTACCTTAGGAACCATGGCATACCTTGGTACCAAATCTTACTTTTTGGTAGCATATACCTGGGACGCTTCTAAGCACCATATGTTTCCCCATGCAAATTTTGAGCAGTTCCCTCGATTACTAATGGTTCCCATCATCAGCCACCACCATGGTGAACCAAGAACCTATTCGGAACAATCCTCTATACAACAAAGAAAAAAATTTAAAAAATTGATTCTCTAACGGCGGAGCTATGGTTGAACATACATAAAATAATCCACAGTCGAACATATAACCTCCTCGTTTATGAAAGTCGGTCAAAAAATATAAATAATATTTTATTAAGATTGTATTAGTAAAGAAATAAACTAAAACACGAAAAAATCATTATCTGCTACTTGTCACTAGTTCAAGATTATTGTCCAAATAACCTTAAAAGTATTCCAGTAGGATACCATTAATGTCTTTATCCGGTTTAATTTTGCATTTTAGTTTTTAGTGTACACGTTAAAAGCAATTTATTTAAACACTATCCCGCAAATGAAATTATAAACAAAGCTTTCACAAAACCAACTTTTTAAGGCTCCAATTGCCAACATGGCTGCGGTGAGTGCATTTGGTTAGGTTATGATTATTATTAGATTCGGTTACGCCATCATGATGAAAATTGCTTTTGTTTCACAGTGAATATACTTAATTATTATAATTAAAGACATAAATGGAAGAAGCGAATACTACTAACACTTTACAACTTTCGAGTAAATACTCATTTTTCCAATAGATTAAAAAAAAACTTATGATTAGTCGATTTCATTATCAGTTTATTAACAATCATGAGAACACAATTGTAGATAATAAAATTATCAATATAATAATTAATTAAGTTGATTTTACTTTGTCTTGCTCAAACAATGTGCTTCCTAGTAAAGGATCTTACTTATTTTACAAAATATAAATAAAAATATAGGCATGAATATATTGAATCACCTCTCAATATTAAATATTCAGCGCACTGTTCACATATTGGATTACTTTGATTGACAGTACCAATAGAAATAAATTGGTATATTATTATGTATTCAAAGCTACTTGATTTCGTAAAATTTAAAAGATCGTCTGTCGTCTGGCAAGCCAGTGCATAATAATAATAATGTGGCATTTTAGCTTTGGCATGCCTTCCAAAGGTCCGGGATTTGCCCGTGAGCAAGGAATGCCTTACACAAATAATAATAATAATAATGATAAACTTTATTTCGGACTTGTGTATACATTTGTGAAACAAATTACAAACATATTCATATTAGAAATAAAATTAAAAGAAATATAATTAATTTAGCTTTGTAGTTAAACAATAATGATTATAATCAACTCTACATACAATAATCGAGAGCCAGAAGCACGCGACGACCGAGTTAAAACTGTTGTGTATTGCAATAATAGGATTTTCGATTTTTTGGACCGTCTTTCTGAGAGAAGCTATTCTTTTTTTATCACAGCAGCAAAATATTATAGGCAAGCTCGTATAGGCAATACCCCGACAACCGATCAAAACACGTGTTTCGTTAGTTTATTATTATCAGTTTCGGATTCCATAAGTTTAAGTCATTCCATCAGACATGCTGCCGATGACTGATGGAATGCACTGACCGTGTCACCACTGGGCTAAAGTCACTTAAACATTTAAAAGTGTCTGAAAAGGTTTTCTTTTTTTTTCGCTTTTGATTTAGAATAATAAAGTATTTAAAAAAATTACACCAATTTATTTTTTTTACGATACTTTAGGGGGCAAGCGAGCAGACGCGTTATTGTGGAAAGCAAATGCCGTCGCTACGGACACTCGTAACATCCGAAGAGTTGCAAATGCGTTGCCGGCCTTTATGAGAGTATAGGGATGGGCGTTTCACGGCAGTTTTCTGTAAGGCCGTGGTTATCACTGCGATCGAGCCAGCCCATTCGTGCCCAAGCATGGTTCCCCCACGACAATAAACGTATTATATACTTGAGATCGAAAAATGTCTCATTGGTACACGCCTCCACCGGTGTTCGAACCTGCACCCTCTCAAGTGCGAACCAAAGGTCTTACCCACTAGGCTACTGACGCTCAAAATTCTTTTTTTCATTAACTTTACTGTGTAGAAAAATTATAGCTAAGCCGATAAAAATATTGTTAGAGGGTTTAATTGCACCCTGTACAGGGATATTTTCAGACATATCGTTCGCATATCACGTCACGTGTCTTACTGCTTCAAAGAAGGTATATCAAAAACTCAGTAATGAGATCCAAAAGGCAGCCTCGATTTATCATTTCTAATCCCTGAACAAAATCTGGTTTCATAATAAGAACCCTCTCCTTATTACCTTATAATCCTTTCATAACCGACCTTTTTTCTACGAAAGGTGCCCTTTTTAAAGCCGCATTCATTGGATCATGGAACGTCGTTTTAAGCACATTTTTTTAATTTAGCCATTGTGAGGAGTTGCATTAAATCTTTTAAGCTTCGTTTTGGCTCTAAAGGTATATGAAAACAACAGCAAAATTTATTTGATGAATACTTACGATAACAGTTGTCCGCCGCGAACTTAGCTTAATATCTTCCAAGAACATTATCTGTATTGTTTTTTCGAATTTATTATATTTCGACTTTCGTACAGATATAGTTCAACAAAATAATTTGATTCCGTATAAAAATCAGCTATCGAAACCCTCTTTAAAAAATTTGTCTGATTCTATACAAACCATTATTAACAAAAAAATATTGTATTGTCACTTTGTTGTTGTCAACCGCGGTTTGTATAGAAATGGCAATTTTAGACAAACCCATTTGTCGAAAAAGATTATCATTTACTATACAAATAGCGATAACAACAATAAGGGAATTGGTATATATTACCAAATACAATTAAAATGAACGGTCAAAATTTGACTATTAATATTTAAAATCTAAGTTTAACTATAGAACCATCGTATAGAGGAGCTATAAAACTATTATCTATTACCAATTCGATCTCATACTTCAATTAGAAAATAAAGTCTCGTTACCAAGCCATTAAATTTTATTAAGAAAAATTAGAGACTTCAATTATAAACAAAAGATAATTTCGTGTAAGATCATTGTCTCATGTTAATAAATTCTTGTGTGCGTAGCGTTTTAAAAATATGTAAGATTAAATCATAATTTAAAATAATTTGGCATTTCCACGCTCCTCCTCCATATCAAGTGTAACCTAGAGTTTCATGCTTTTACGTCTACTCGTTTTTCGTAAAAAGTGGTACAAACTTTTTCGCTCGCGTATTAATATATAGATTATTTTAGTAGAAAATATTACTTACTATAGTAAAATTCCATGAACACCATCATTTTCATAAGCGAAAATAACTTTTCTCATTACAAGTTATCGTTTTTTATCGCAATCCGACGATGATCCAACGCTGAGCTGACTTGAATTACAAAAGATCTTGATGTTTCGAACGAGATTAGAAAAACGCTGGAAGTTAATTTCCTTTCCAAGTTAGAAAGAAATTATATTGTGAGTCGTCTGCTTTGACAATTTAGTGGTTAAAGGAAACGATATTTTGAGTGAAACCATTGATAATTAATCAGTGGCGTAACTACAAGGTGGCAAGCCGGCAAATTGCCACTGGCCCCAGCTGGAAGGGGCCTCCGATCAGCTCCCCTAGACAAATGGCAAGCGATTGTTGATTACAATAATCGCTTGACGTGTTTTTGTATTGGATTGACATAGTTGAACGAAAACGAATTTGCCACGGGCCTCGAACGTTATAGTTACGCCACTTATAATAATTATACTGTGATATTATACACAAGAATGAATCTATATCTGATATATCTATGGACGCTTTACACCACGTTAGTCTGGCCCCGTCATGAGTACCTAATGGACTTATGTTACGGGGGTACCAGACAAAGTAAATATATTTGTTACTTTTATACTATACACATATTTGAGATTTTTATTATATGATACAAACATTTAATACACATCCACGACCTGATTTTAAAAACCTTTGTTCCATCGGCGCGACCTCCGGCGTAAGCTACCAAGGTGCTCAACCACTACGCCACAGAGGTCGTCATATCTATGGTCCTTTGGTCCTGCAGTAATCAAAAATTTTGTAAAAACTGCAGTAATCAAAATTGTTGATAATTTATGAAGTTCTACGCGGACGTAGTCGTGGGCAACAGCTAGTAAGATATATAGAGTTTTAAAGGCGCTTGGCAATTCCCCAACGCCACCATACGAATAATTTCCCAAATGCTAGTAAAACATTAACATTGTTGACTAACTACTTATTTTATATTTTTCTAAGACCATAACTAACTCTTTGTCTTTTCAACTGAGCGAGATATAGATTTTAATGCATAAAAAGTATATATTTTTGTAATTGTTTGTTCATGTATTGTAACTTTTTGTAATTAATTGTGTATTGTAAAAAAATGTTATTTATTTTCTATTTTTGTTTGTTTGTTTTTAAAATGTAGAACTTTATGTACGTATGGTAGTGTCCAAATTCTAGAATAAACGTTTATTATTATATAAAAAGTTAAGTCGATCAGTTGCTTTATTACGATTTAGGACTTGAAGAAGAAACAAAAAAAAATCAAATCATTTAATTCGGGCGACGCAGACCCATATTATACACCTTTGAACTAACATACACATTCATTATGTGATACCACGGCCTCACCGAAAGCTGGCGTAAAACAGTGTTTTGCTGTGTTTCGTTCAGTGAGTGAGCTTACCGGTGGCCCAACTTCCCTAATCTCTCTATTCCTATTCCCATTCCCTGTTCCATCATAAAGGCCGGCAATGCACTTGCAACTCTTCGGGTATCACGAGTGTCCATGAGCGACGGCAGCTGCTTTCATCAGGTAATTCTTTCTCGCTTGCCCCCGTTAATCTTATAAAAAAAAACATTTTAGTGATTTTACACAAAACAAAAATGTTTCAATATTTTGAAATCCACAATTACAAAAAATAACAAAAACAAGGAAGCCTTGTTCTAAGGTATTTCCACATCATACAACAAAATCATTACTCTAGGTCCTTACCTAGGGGGAGAGTAAGGGGTTGTATTAAACCGTTTGGTACACAATCCTCTTACCTTGTCGAATTTATACAAGAAAAACCTTGTGATATACAAGGTTTTTCTTAAGTTGCAAAAGAAATTATTGTTAGCGTTAAATTGAGTAAAGCCTTTCAGCATAGCTACATAAAGTCTGGGGGACCCATATCAAATGACGCTTGCTTATTGCTCGGCTACGGAACACCTTTTGCTCCAATTAATGCAAATACCCACAGCAATAGTGCTAACACTGTGTATGTGTATACCGTATAAAGGCAGAAGAGATCGGCGTTTTTTATTTAAATATATCTAATCTTGTTAGGCTGGTAGCGCTACTGCAACTCTTCCGATGTTGCGACTGTCTGTAGGCGACTAATTTTATAAAATGGATTCAATCAATAGAGTACGCTACACAGATTTCAGGATTTTTTCACCCATCACAGGTAGTCTGAGACAACCCTCCTATAGTAATGTCACTGTAATATTACATCTAAAAGTTGAAACTACCCCAATATTTTAAATTATGAGACCCCGTCACTCCATGTCACATTTTGTGTACCCCCCTCCTTAATCAGGTGTGACGTACTTTATGGATGGTCCTGAAAAATCCTGATATCACACACTGATTCACCCTAAGATTCTTCACCGTGATAAGAATAAAGCTGGGAAGCTGTAAATTATTACATCGTATTTTACGGTAGTGGAAGAATTTATTAGATTACAACTATTTTGATTTTCAGTACAATAAGTCACAGCTAGGATTACAACGGGTTTGACAATTCTTAAAATGTTAGTCGTCAATGCACACGAATTAAAAAAAAATCGTGCTTTTTAACAAAGTTCATTATTTCACCACATATCGGTTACAAATGAAATATACTCGTATATATTCACATATGAATTGACCAGCAAGTAATTTTAAAATGTCCGTTCGGGACCGGAAAAAATATTTCAAATAAAAATGTGGATTTCATTTAATCTATATAATAATAAAGTACACACAACACACAGGTTCATCAGATTATGGAAAAAAATGTCATATTAGTATTTTATTCGATAATTCATTTAATCTATTTTGGTTTCAATAAATTAATATTATTAGTTTAGACTAATCATATTAGTTAATTATTTTTTGAACTCCTTGTTAAAAGGAGGAGGTTTCTTAATTATTATGTTATTTCTTAGCAAGTAGTATTATAAAATTATAACGCCTCTGTGGACAAGTGATACAGAGGTCTTAATCCAAAGGGGGTGGGCTCGATTCCCGCGTTGGACACATGTTATTTCCAAGTTTGGTTTGGACAATACAGACTGATTGCCTGATTGTCTGACAATGGGCATGTGTCGATCCTGCGCCTGATATCTCGCCAGTCGTGTCGGTCATCCGTTCCACTGGGTTATAAGAGTAAAGTAAGAGAGAGTACTCTTGTGTACTGCGCACACTTTTGGGCACTATAAAAAATCACTTCTGCTTCGTAATAGGCCTAGTTTCGATGACACTGGTCACCGTCACCGAAACCGGTGTATGAGCTATTATCACTATTAAAAATATTTTCACTTTCCGCTACGTCTCGTGCCTTGCGGCCGTAATATACAACAGCACGTGCGGCGCCGGGCACCGTTATTAGTATTCATGTGTAACTAAAGGCCAATATAACCTACACTAAGACAGCTTGTGACTTTGTGTAGCGTTTGACAAGCTAAAATCTGTATTCCCTTACACTTTTAAGGTGCGCGTACACCGCGCTGGAATCGGAGCGTACGAAGCAGACGGATTTGTTGCTTTTAATAGATTTCTATGGAACTAGATCGTTAATTCTGCTCTGGAGACCGGTAGTTTTCCTGGCGTTGGTATCTGAAGTAAACGCTTCATTCGAATTCTAATGTTTTAAGTTTCGACGTATTTGCGATGTGCTTTAAATATGAAGCTTACATAGAAAACTTCTCTTTAAAATCTTTTATACGATTAATGTTTTATACAACTCTTTATGATGTTTTGGCAACTCTTTGATGTTTCGACGTTATGATAGATGTCTTAATATACTAAATTGCCGATGCTGAATCGATAATCAATATCGATAAATCGATCATGACGACGCTTCGTCCGCTTCGTACTCTTTGATTCCGGTCCAGTGGAGGCGGTTCTTTAGGGTGCCTACACTACACTTTATCATTTTTAAGCATCCTTCTTTGCCGTGAAAGAGCCATGCTTTGTGTAAACGGCTGGTGCGACCGGGAAAATACCACGGCCTTGCCTATATTTTCCCTCATTAAAAAGCCAACAACGCACTTTGGTGTTAATTATAACTAAAGACATAAGTGGAAAAAGCGGGTTAGTAACATTTTAAAAACTGCCGGATTTTTTTGCGTAAATGGTCACTTTAGGACTGGAAAAATGATTGGAAATTAAAATAATGTGGATTTGGTGTATAGCTAGATAGATAATGAAATCGCTAAATTACAAGATTTAACAAAACTTTATTGGAAAAAATACTCAAACACATTTACTCAAAGGTTGTAAAATTTTAGTTATTCGCTTCTTCCACTTATGTCTCCAAATGTCCGTGGACGTCTGCAGTTGCCATCGGGTGAACCGTCCGCTCGCTTTCCACCTAATTTAATTTATAAAAATACTGTTTCATTTACTCCTAATACTACTAAGTCTCAAAGAGATATAAACTTATATTTTTAAGAGGAAAAATTCAAGGCTTACCATTAATGACTGGGTTATCTAAACACGCAACTAGCTACATCCTGAGTGCATCTCCAATTTGAATTTGAAACGCATTAGCTTGAACATCTGATGTAGATAACGCTGCAGTAGCTTTGAGCTCTAAAAATCCCGCTATAAAGTTGCTTAATAAATAATATGTATTTTAAATTGAATAAGACGGTTTAGAAAATGCAAAACCTTATACTATGAAAAATTATACTATGCCAAGAAATTTGTCTCCGAATTCTCGGAAGCTGATGAGAAAATGATAGAAAAGTCAGAGTACAAATATTTCAAAACATTTCACCTCTCTAGCTATTACCGTTCTTGAGATACAGCCTGATAGACAGACGGACAGGCGACAAAGTCTTTGTAATAGGGTGGGACCCTTTTTTACCCTTTTGGGTAACTTCTATGATAATAATGTACAGAAAATAGTAAAAATTATATCTTTACACATAATGTTTTGTAACTAGCTTTTGCCTGCAGTTTCGCTTGCGTGGAACTCAAAAATCGCATAAAAATAATGCTACTAATTTTTGATAATATTCTCCATCGTGGCAACTAAGTTTATGCCTAAAATCAATTCAATTCGTTTTCGCCTCTGTGTCTAAGGACAAATAAACCCATTTTTTAATATTATAATACATTTAACATGTTCAGAGCTTAAACAAGCGCACTGAAAAGTTTCACAGAAAACTGGCGTGAAACGGCGTTCTGCTGTGTGTCTTTTAGTGGATGAGTTTACCGGTGACCCAACTACGCTAATCCATTATCTCCACTCCCATTTCCTATTCCCTCATAACGGCCGGCAACGCACTTGCGACTCTTCGGATGTCCCGAGTTTCCATGGGCGACGGTAGTAGCTTTCCATCAGGTAACCCGTCTGCCCCTTACTATATCCAATCTGATGTAGAATATTCAACCTGCAGTAAGGCATCATATCCATAATGATGGTGACAATATGGTGCCTCTGAGAGTCGCATACGCTATGCTTATAGCGTATTCGACATGGCTCCCACGAATTCCATGCATAAAATTATCTCCAGATCATATGTGTACGTAGAGCCTTAAAGCTTCAATCATAAGAGGAAGAGATACTGACAATCCATACTTCCATACTAACATAATAAATGCGAAACAGTGTCTGACTGTTTAGCTCTTCACGCTAAAAACAGCTTAATCGATTTTGCTGAATTTTGGTATGGAGATACTTTGAGTCCTCGGGAAGGACATGAGACACTTTTTATCCTGGAAAATGTATGGTTTCCACGACATAAACGAATGCTTTCACCATGCAGTAGAAAAGATCTTTATTTGGGTAATTTGAAATAATAAGTATGAATACAAGATACGGCTCAAGGGCACAATTACACGGCCCTCTGCTTCCAAAAATTCTTATGATAAAATATTATTTCTTGTAACTGATAAGGAGGATACTACACTTATTATCATTCGTATCAAATTGAGTGCATAACTGAAAGCAAACTTATTCACTACTAAACATTTTGCTATAACGTCTTCACAGCTAGTCATATGATTTTGTTGTTTAGTCAGCTACCCCCTTATTAAAAAAAATATTTGAGCAACGTTTTAACTAATCAAGATTCGCAGTATTTTTCTTGAACATTAAAAACGTTACACGACAGAAAGGGACAGTCAACCTTGATTAGTTAAACACTGTTTAAATATTTTTACGTATAAAGGGATGAGAATATAAGTGGCAAGAAAATGAGAAAAAAATGTTTAAAAATTTAACCATCAGCTCAAGACTTGGACCCAAAGCGATTAAGTCACGTGTTTACCTCCGTTTACCTACAGCGTTCGACTTCATGTTGGTATTGAAATGAAGCTTCAATTAATACATATAATATATGACATATCACAATTGGGTGCCTATGTTTATTCTCAACATTGAAATTTGGTACCGTGTGAGTTCTCGATGTTAGAGACAAGATGATGTATGATGTCTTTATCTTTATGTATTTTTGTACGCGTGTATGGCGCTTTATTCATCAAAACGCTTTTCGGCCAAGGCGATTTGAATTAAAACTTTTGTATGAGTTACGTGACAATTTGCTGAGTCAACTATTCTTATAAATTTTTTGTGTTTTCTGGATTTTAACCATCATATTCATAGCTTTCTGATTTTTTGAAGTCGGTCTGTTGCAATCCTGACGTCAATGAGACCTTCATTTACTCCTTTGCATTAGAAAACTGTCCCCGACTTAACATTGATCGATGTGATCTATAGCCAAAGTGCCTGCTCCTGATCTGTTGTAAGTTGGACAGTCAAAAAAGGTGAACAGTCAAGAAAAAGGTCTCGGCTTTTTCGCAGAATTCGCAAGTCGTTTTACTATTAACAACTGAGCGAAGAAGTGTGCTGTGGAGGGTCTGAAAGCTGCACATCCTCGAGTGAAAAACGACGAGAGCAGACAGGGCGATGAGGAGGATGTCAAGGGAAAAGCTATAAAAAAAAACCTCAGCCTAGAATACAGCAAACTCTACTAAGCCGGCATATTTGCCTCTTGGTGGCTTTCCTCCGTAGAATCCGGCTCCTGCTTAGTTGTCTCACTTTGATTCATCTATAAACCAAACTGTGTCATTAGGGCAGACATCAATTAGAACATTTCCTTCCCATTCCCTCCTAGAAAGGTGGTGCCATGATTCTTTCAAGAGGCTATGCACTTTGATCGTGGCATCTGGTGGCATGACCATGGCAGAAGGTTCTAGAAAAGACTGTTCCAGCTGTCTGTAATGCGGTGGCTACTCTTATGATGACAAATTTATTATTTTGAAATTTTATGCCTGTTTGGGTTGTTATACGGACGCGCGATCTTGCCATACCCGTAAAAAGTCTGCATATCCAGTATTTCCAATTACCTACCAGACAAATTTCCGTGAATTTGGATTATTCCGTGAACTCGGGAATCCGTAGTATACTCGCAAAAGTGACAGGAATATGAAAAATCAATTTGTTAACGCCAGCTCATTTCCGTTGGCTTACTCGCGTCGTCACACCTTCATATCCGGCCTGGAATCTAATACGACCAGTTGTGTTAACTTGACGTCATTCCACTGGAATTGGGAGATTACGACGAAATTGGGCACTCAAGCTTCAAATACCCAAAATCATAAACTTATCTTCAAGCCGAAATCAAATTCTTTCTTGAAGCTGTAGCCTAGGGGTAAAAATGGCACCTAATTCTACCCGCGACTTGGCTGTGTAATCCACTAATCTTGTATCTCACACTAACTCAAAACATCTGATTTGGTTTGACATGTTCTCACATTGGTGGTTGTAGCAATCAAATGGATATTCTTGTGACTTTTGCGCACACAACCCCAGACACATAAAATCAATATAGAGCATCATTGGCTCGACCGGAGAAATAGGTACCTCGGCCTAATACAAAACTGGCGTGAAATTGTGTTGCACTGTGTTTCGTTCAGTGAGTGAGTTTACCTGTAGCCTTACTTTCCATTCCCATTCCCATTCACGTTGCATTTTCCCTTATGAAAATAGACCGTGAAAGCAGTTGCGACTCTTCGGATGTTACGAGTGTCTATGGGCGACGGTAGTTGCTTTCCATCAGGTAACCCGTCTTTTCGCCCCCTAAATAGAACAAAAAAAATCTTAAGACAACCTCGCTTTTCAAATCGCGTATTATCCTGGTCTACAAGTTGATATTAAAGCTTAGATGAAGTTGACTTAGCAACACCTTAGTAATAGGATTTGCGCTCAACGCAATACGCGGCTAATTAAGTAAACCACCGCAAATCAAGGCACTAATGGATTTGCTAGGGGAGGGTTACTCCCCACATACCACCGCTCACGCACTAATCAAGCCCACCCTCCTTATGATTACACATCGATGCGTTGGAATTTCATAGTAACTGTTTTTTAATCACATTACGCCGGAGATAAATTCCTCCGTAAACCGTTCTCGGTACAATAACTTTGGAAATAAGAATTTTAATCTCCTGATGGTAGGCGGTGGTGAGGACCATCCTCACATCAGAAAATTTAAGCCGCATGGCTAGGGTGGCTAGGTCATAGACACACCCACATACACACACAACATTATTACATATCTTAGTTATAATTAAGGACCAAATTTCTTTTTGTCATAATCTACTTTAAATTGTTTTACTTTTAAAGTCTACGGTCACCACCACCACCACCACCTGGTGACCCTTAAAACAGGGCAACCTAGTTAGGGCACCAGTCTCCTGCTATATAATTTTGTAACTTATATTGGCTGTAAAACTGTAATGTGGGAGAAGACAATAAAGATATTTGAATTTGAATTTGATATTTGAAGAAAATGTTATGAGTCATTCTGTCTTTCAGATACGATAAATGTATATTTTAGTGAAAATTGGAAAGCAAGGACACAATTTTAAGTACACAAACAATGTTCTAATGGTATCTAGTAACGCGGCAGCTTTTCAAGCCAAGTGGTTAGTAACGCCGAGGGTAATATTACTTTTGTAGACCTTACTCTACCAACTCTTGACATCCGCGGGTCCCAGTATCTAAATGTATTATTATTATTTAAACTGATACGAGATAAAAAGGCAGACTTTTTACGCGACTGGGCCAAAAGGAGGGTTTGGTTTTTCGTGAGTATGTATGTATAATTGTTTGGCACGCTCTGCAGCCTAAGCGGCTTGATGGATTTCGGCTTGAGAGTTGTCGTTAAATTCGTATTTACTGTGAGGTTGACGACTGGAATTAATTATAAAAACGGTCAAGTGAGAGTTACACTTGTTCACGATCGGTTCCGTACCAGTACAGGGCAAAGAAATTAGAAAATCGTATTTCTAGAAGTTTTAAATTTATAAAAATAAAAAGTTTATAACAAAGTATTAAATGTATACATAAAAAAGTTCTAATTTTTTTAATAGGCAATTAGACAGAAAATATTTTACTAATTTGTCTAGGTAGGATTTGTATCCTTACCTCCTAGAGTGTGGTGCCTTTAATAAGTATAATAACCACTCGGCCACGCTGCCAATGAGAAGCGCGTCGAATTTATTAATCTATTACTAAGGAAGGATATAGCAAAAACATATTTGTGGTCTAGCACCACAGTCACTCTGAAATATATATTTTTTTCAGTATTTGTTGTTAAAGCGGGAACAAAAATACATAACCTGTGAAAATTCCAAGTCTCTGGCTTATATCGTTATTTAGGTACAGCATGGAGTAAGACAGACGGAGAGACAGACAGACAGACGTACAGTCATCAAAGTCTTAGTTATAGGATCTTGTTTTTACCCTTGTGGTATGGAACTCTAAACACAAAATGACGGATTTTTGGCGCCAAAGTGGAATAATGCATTGTTTAAATTGCAGCGGTTCCTGCAGTTGGGTTTTCGTTTTTGAACATTTAGCTTTTTTTGTCATTATTTTATGTTTTTTCTTTACAAATATCTGTGCACTTGCCGTGGAAAAGCCATGCTTCAGCGGGAATGGGTCAGCTCGGCCGGCAAAAAACAACTAAGCTAACCAGCGTAAAACTGCCCTGCGCTGTATTCCATCAAGTGACTGACTAAGTCAGTCAGACTGAGTTAGCCGGTATAAAGTTAACGATCCGGTCCTTGCTGCAAGCAGCCACGATACGTAGGAAATCAAATAAAATGCCACTTTACAACATAAGCTTTAGGTTTCATTTTGCTCTACGCCAATACAAGGCAGAGTGAGCAGCTAAACAAAATTTATGAGTAGCTAATCAGTAGTTTTGGCTTATGTCATAAATTGGCATTTCATTCGATTTTGTATATTTCGCGGCTGCTTGCAGCGAGGATTGTAATGTTTTTATGGCATTTAGGGGGCTAACGAGCCGACGGGTTACTTGGTGGAAAGCAATTGCTGTCACCCATGAACACTCGCGACATCCGTTGAGTCGCAAGTGTGTTGCCGGCCTTTAAATAAATTTTGAAAAAAAAAACGGCCTTTGAATAAGGAATGGTAAATGGGAATTGGTATAGGAGGAAAAGGGAAGTTGGGTCGCTGGTAAACTCACTCATTGAAAGAAACACAGCACAACGCCGTTTTACGCCAGTCTTCTGTGAGGCCGTAGTATCACTCCGTTTCCATTCGAGCCGAAACATGGCTCTCCCACGGCAATAACTTAATTACTAAGAACGTTAACTTAATTCTTCCTATGTATGTATGTATGTATGTATGTATGTATGTATGTATGTATGTATGTATGTATGTATGTATGTATGTATGTATG
>JAOTAV010058456.1:0-15117 GCA_026546445.1 Cyclargus thomasi
CGTCAAAGTTTTAAATGCTTCTCCTGAAAAATTGCATTTTCGCAAAAGTGACGGTCTTGCACCGAGGGTGCGATATTTAAACATAAATCTCCTTTTATCAGGGATGGTTCAGTTGCAATTTTTGACATGAAAGATTATACAAAGAGGCCTACTCTTCTGGGTCATATAGAGAATTGTCACCAAAATGGCTTAGTGGAAGTATCTGATGTGGATACAGTTAATAACAACTTAGTGACAGTGTCTGAGAATTCACCCACTATATTGTTTTGGCAGAGACAGACTGACAACATAGAAAATTCATATTGTAAGTATAGTAAATCATACATAGTAGAACTTGTACATAAAACATAATGTTATTTACTAATATAGTATAATTTAATCAAACAAAAAAGAGCAAAAAAAAAAACTTTTTTGTCTTGTATCTTCTCTATCTTTTCTACTTCCTTTTGAAAATATATGATACAAGAGTAAGACTTTTTTTTTCAGGTAAAACAAGTCTGTTACTGTCAGGTGTGACTGGGTGCAGATGTGTGGTGGCCAGTAAATGTGAGACCCAGCTGGCTGTAGGGCTTAATGGAAATAGTAAGCCTCTTTTACTAGATGTCACTACGTAGGTTCACAAATGGTGTAACTAATGTTTTTTTAAAATAGTCTAGCATAATCAATTAGCTTTTGATTTTTAAGTGTCCATGAGCGACAGCAGTTGCTTTCTATTAGATGACTTGTCTAGTCAATTGCAAATTTAATTAAAAAATATATATAACAACCTTCCAGTGCCTTATTACATTATTCAAGCACTACTTCTGGAGTATATTTATATTGGAATATAAACTGGCCATAAAATATGTAAGACCTCCCTGAAGCGACACAACATAACCCTACACTTAATTTTTATAGAACTAGTGTTTTTCAAATGTGAACATGTCAGTATACAAACATGAGGTTTAACAAATGGGGATATGACATTTTAAAAACAGGAAGATTATGTTTTATCAACGTAAATTAGATGTTATGTAACTTAAAAATTTTGGTTTTGCACACTGACCTCTATATAAATACGCTAGACGACAAGCCCAGCCATGATAAAGAGATTTGATTTGCGCCATTTTGGCGCTAATGGCAGTTGTGGTCGGGAAAGGAACTAATAATAGAGATAGGACAATGAGATAAAATATATCAATAAAAATGTACTATGTAGCTCAATTTAAATATTTTTACTTATTTTACAATTTATTTTTAAAATTAGTGTGTACGTGTGCACGAAAGATAAGCTTGAAACAAATATATAAGAATTTATTTACATACAATAAATAACTAAAATATACACAACTATACAAAAAATAATTGTGATGCAGGTGTCTTTTGTAAATAATATATCTGCATTAATTTAACATTATTTATTTACCTTCCAACTGTTATGTCACAGATATCGATATATTTTATGGACAGAAAACTTCCAGCACTATTGAATGTCATTATTTTTATTCATGATTTGCCATTTGCAATTAAAGTAAAATTTATTTCTTTTTCCAACCTGGCGCGGCGGGCGCTTTAAATCGTATCGGTAAAGAGCTGTCATTTCAAAGGGGTATCGTCAGTCCAGCGTATTCATATAGTATAGGTCCGTGGTTCTACAGAATTGCAGAGTTCCGTGTCGCAATTGGGCGACACGGAATTACAATATCAAGAGACTTGTATTATCCATATCTTCTATGCTAAAATTATAAATACGAAAGTGTTTACGTGTTTGTCTGTTACCTCTTCACGCCTAAACAACTGCTAAACCGATTTTGCTCAAAATTAGTACGAACATACTTTGAGTCCCTGGGAGATAGGATATTTTGTATCTCGTAAAAATTTTTGTTTCCCGCGCGAGAAACTAATTTAAGCGCAACTGCGGGCGTCATCTAGTGCGTTCATAAAAATACTCGCATTAATATTCTTTTAGTGGTAAAAAAATATATATACTTATGCAACGAATACGCATTATTTTTTTTTTACTTATTTCAGGAATAAAATATTAATTTCACCAAATGAGAGCATGAATCGGAAGCAAGTTGTGCGAGACATACAATGGCGGGACACCAACACATTTGTGTATGTTACACATTCATCAACATTGGGAGTGATTGACACAAGAGTGGGACACGCAGTAAGTTGAAGTTGATTTTAGTGAGTATGCTGTATGATCATAATTCGTTGCCCCTATGGCTCAGCGGATGACCGAGTGTTGAGTGTTGTCCAAGGCTGCTTCGAATCCCGCCAACAGAAAAAAATATATATGGATAATCTATCAAAAAGTTGTGGATAGCCTATTTGACCTAATAAGTGTCAAATAGGCTAACCACAACTTTTTGACAGATTCTCCATAAATTCTCTATTAATATTAAATATTATATTTTCTTTGACTAGTACCAATTACACATGGCACCAGACTCAAATGGTTTCTAGCGAACACATAGATATTATTTGATAAAAATTCTGATATAGCTCGACCACAACCTCTGTACCGCGCCCTAGGAACGTAAAACGTGGGCGAGGAAGGGGTAACAATAATACTGCCGTCGTCATCGTTGACGGCCAACTGACAGAGTGACACCTTCGGTAATCGTGGTAACCCTCCCTCGCCGCGCCGAGTTTATACCCAAGACATGGAATAGCATAACGTCATAACATCTCGTTGTTCTGTTAATGTGCTAGTGGCACACTTCAATAACAGTATCTATTAATTGCAGGAATAGAGGAATTATACCTAGATTAGCGGATGCCATACAAATTTGCGTGTCCCTAGTTTTTAGTTCACATCTGACCGATAGATTTCACTTAGGGTATCAAATTCGCGTTATATCTTGAATATTCAAGTTACTTTGTAAATTATACTGACGCATTCTATCAGTTGCAGTTTAAAACTGGCTGTAAGGATTGATTTTGAAGTATTTTTTAGAAAACCAAAATTATTAATACACAAGTGTTTATATGATGTTGTTAAAATGCAAAAAAATGATTTTTCACGTTTTAAGGTTACTCCGTTTGATATTTATAGACTAGTTTTGTTGTATTATTATATTTCCGAATTTGAAAATTAGCCAACATCGTGACTAGCGCCATCTAGACCTAGCTGACCCCTATACGAAATGTTGTATGGATCTGTAAGTCTATAAACTAATTGATCTGTGATTGCAGGTTTTCGAAGCTATGGACCCATTCCAATCGTCACTATACTGTGTAAGAACAGACTCTGACAATGCCGTTGTAGTCGGTTGCGCTGAGTATTCTCGCTGTGTGCTGTATGACGTACGGCAGACTAACAGACATGTGCAGGTATATTTTATTAAACATTTTTGCTATTAATTAAACCATATTTCGTCGAGTATTGACGAAGATGAAAATGCTGGACACTTTAAGGTGATCCCACATTAGACAGCGACGTACGCAGCGCGGTTAGGTGCGCAGTTTCGCATCATTGCGTACAACGAATTATAAAATGTGGCTCATACAATGCTGACTAATGTGACATCGAATCTAATCTTATTTTCAGACTACATCTTATGCTCTCTCTCTCTAGTAGCTCTTTGTCTTAAAATGACCAAGTAACGTGACATGCATAATATAAATTGCCTCCATCAGCACATGTGAGCCTTTAGTTTAAAAGCAATTCAATACTGTATTATTATAGTTCTTAACTTTGTTTGTTCTAGATATATTTTACTCAGAAAAAGATGTCGCCTATCTACAGCTTGGACTTCGATACAAGCAAGCTGATCGCCGCAGCAGACCGTGGGGTGGCGGTTCTTAACTTTAACGTTAGCTCTGCTTCCACCGCACCAAAAGATTATTCACACGCTTTTCAATGTATTCGATGATGTTAATAAAAATGTATTATGAAATTGTCTGATGTATTAATTCGACGACAGTTGAATATTATTATTTTAATTTCATAGTTATTTAACTATCAAATTAAAATAATAATATTAAACTGTCAACGAATATTTATTCGTACATAATATTTCTTCGCTAAATTTGTGTTGTTTCGGGTTTTAATGCGTTATAGTGGTAGAATATCAACAATTAAATATTCGATATCATGTAGGAGTGTGAACAAGCGATACAACTTCAAGGAACGTGCTATTTTATGTATTCCTCAAAAACTCCATCGAAATTTTAGTGAAGCGTCTACCACTTTACTAAATTAACTAACTTGACGCTTTGACCGACGTTTTTGACTAGACCTTAGACTTGACGATATTATGTAAGGTTTCTAAAAATATTATTGGAACAAGAAAATTGATTTCCCGCCTTTACTTGACACTGGACAAGGTTATGTAGCCGTAGTGCCATATAAGGATTTAAAAAAATCTTTCGACTTTGACAAATTTTTGTTTTCAAAAATCAAATCATCACATTTCAAAATTCCGATTAAAAATGTTAAATTAAAGTAAAATGCTGTAGTAAAATAATTGTAAAAACCAAAAACGGTACAATGTTCCGAAACAGATTGTTTAACGTACTTAAATCTGTACGACATAATTATAGAAGGATAAACTTTGAGATGCGAAACATAACCCCCATACCAGTTACTATTGGATTAATTGCAACCGTAAAATGTGAAGAAGAGGTTGAAATCAAGTTGCCGTGGGATTCTGAGATGTTAGAACACGAGTTCCTCATCCGCCAAGCGACTACTGTTAACGTAAACGCAGCTACACAATTGTTAACAGTAACCATTGTTGCTATTCAGGATACTAGTGAAAGGTGACAAGTAAATAGTAATTTATAAACTCTTTTGCTTATCTCTACTCATAAGTTTCATAACTGTATAAAAAGTTTTACAAATCTACACTTCCAGGCTAAAATAGATACAAAAGTGTTTCTGTCTCTTACCTCAAACCACTGAAATGATTTATACAATAGCACTAAATTTAGTATAGTGATACTATGAGCACCGGGGAAAGAACATAAGATACCTTTCATCACTGAAAATTGTATAGTTCCCACACAATAAATTTTAACGCTAGAGAATGGGGTGTGTTGCAGGTAGTGACAATATGAAAAAATAAATCTAATATTGCACATTTTATTCTAGATTAAGAGAAGCACTGTCCAAAGAGATATGTCTGGTTCAACAAGCAATGGAATGGGGAGAAGAAGGCACTCCTTCCCAACACTGGGATCAGCTAGTGGCTGTGCGGGGATCTCTAGCAGATCTTAAACACAATCTACGAATGTTAATGAGTAATTATGATGTTATTTTTAAAGTAAACAATTTATTCACTTTCTAAAACCTATCTTAACCTTAAAAATAAGAATATAATAAAATCTATGGACACTTCTAACCATGTCAGTCTGGCCCTGTGGTGTGGTAAGTACCTGAAGGACTTGTGTTACAGGTACCAGACATCAGAAATATATGTAATACTTTTACACATATTTGAGATTATTATATGATACACATTAAATGCACATCCATGACCCAGGAACTTTGAAAGTTTCATTCTGTGAGCGTGAGCTACCAGGTGCTCAACTACTGCGCCACAATCAATAATAATTTTTCCCACACAATTTTGAAACTTCTTTTTACATAACTTTTTTCTAAACTGGCATCTAGTTGAGTCAAAACGCAGATATTATCCTGTACCACACCAGGCCCTATCAATATTTAAAAGTTGTAT
The DNA here is from genome assembly GCA_026546445.1 of Cyclargus thomasi. Taxonomy (NCBI): domain Eukaryota; kingdom Metazoa; phylum Arthropoda; class Insecta; order Lepidoptera; family Lycaenidae; genus Cyclargus; species Cyclargus thomasi. The sequence continues at coordinate 5,670 of JAOTAV010058456.1, forward strand.
CCCAAATTTTAGCCTATATGGAGTATGCTGAAAAGCTGGCCACCGTTGCTGCAGAAATATCATACCTCTCGGGAAACACCGTGGCCTCTGATGCAATTTGTGAACGAATAGACCATGCCACAAGGTAAAAGAAAAACAAATGATTTATATAAAAAGTTTATTAAATTGGGATAGACATTTTAAAATTCATAATCAGTTTGACTTATTTTTATAACCAAACAATAAAATATACAAAATTAACTTAAATGTAACAGCTAGAAGTAGGATTAAAGCAATAATAATAATTATACAGTATAAATAATGATGTGTAAATAGTTAAAAACATTATGATAAAATTTGCCAGCACAAAAGTACAATCATTAAAAACATTTTTGGGAGAATATTTTCATTCAACTTTTATCACAACAAAAACAATGGGAACCTTGTATTTTGTGCTGACATTAAATTCTTAAACTATTATAATATTTAGAGACATTGAGTTTTCACATCCATCAATAGATTATGAGTTTACAACACTAAGATAATTCTCATGTCTTTTTGTGTCAGCTTAGATATTTGGACTTCCAAACTATTTTTAGTTTTCATATTTAATAAAAAACCTTGTTAAATTACATTAAAAATAATAATATAATTCCATTCAGTCAAATTCCATAATTTAAAACTAATATAGTACACCTTGGTCTTTTGTTAAAATAAAAATTCATCCAAAAATCTATGCTGACATTCGTCCCAATTCCATTAAAATAGTCAAATAACAATCCTATCACATATATTACATAGTATTTACAATGGTTGAGCGCTTTCACATTAAATTCTGATAGTGGATGAAACAAAAAAGGTCAAGTACGATTTTGTCTCACTTGGTCCAAAATCAAATAAGTTTAATGTAAAAACCCTCTAACGCAGGACATGCAACACGCAGAAAGTTTTAACCCACGAACTACAGCAAGAGAGCTTGGAGATACAACAGAGGGCCATCATCGGTGCACCGCAACTCGAGGACAAACTGAAACAGGGAGAAGAGGATAATAAATCATAGAAACCTTATTGAAAACAACCTAAGTGTCAGCAAATGTTATATTTATTGAATTATAAAAAAGGTTAAACTTAAAGTTACAGTAAAAGTCTTTAGAAACATTGTTACTTTAATATACGCAATAGTAGCGTCCGTGGCCTAATGGGTAGGAGCTTTGGTTTGCACTCGAGAGGGTGCAGGTTCAAACCCCAGTGGAGGCATGTACCAATGAGACATTTTCCGATCTTAAGTACATAATACGGATGCTCATTGCCAAATTATTACACATGGGAGAGCCGTGGGAGAGCCATGCTTCGGCACGAATGCTCCGGCTCGACCGGAGTGATACCACGGCCTCACAGATAACTGGCGTGAAATGGCGTTGTGCTGTGTTTCGTTCAGTGAGTGAGTTTATCAGTGGCCCAACTTCCCTAATCCCCTATTCCCGTTCCCTATTTCCTCATAAATGGCCGGCAACGCACTTGCGACTCTTCGGATGTCGCGAGTGTCCATGGGCGACGGCAGCTGCTTTCCATCAGGTAATAATTATATATTATTAAATTCAGAAAAGGTTTCTTAAAATTAAACATTGACTTTTAAAATTCTAAAAGTCTTTTGAATCTAATTAATGTAATGAAAAGTAAAAATAAAATCAGTTCTTTTTTTTGCGATTAGTACATATACCCAACATGGCGGACAGCGTTTTAGCGGGCAATCAAAATTACATAAATTTTAAAGTTCTTCTATGACTATTTAGCGAGGTTATTTTGGGGAAATAAAATAATCACTGAAAGCTTCGATCAAATATTATAAAGATTTACAGTTGCATCTAAAAAGTGGCACCGGCAAAACCGCGCTTAAGCGCTATTCTGCTCCTAGTCGTTCCGAGACCTCGATTTTTCTTTTGTGCGTTTGTGAGCTTTAACTTATTGAATTACGTTTATTTTTCAATATACTTGATTTTGATTTAAGTTGTTTTAAGTCAAATAATCTTGATGCCAGTATTTTATTAAATTTTGAAGGGATCTGTGCATCTTAATAAAATTTGATCGAGGCTGAAAAGTGAGAATGCTAGAAACAAATTGACCCAGTTTTGACAAAAAGTGTCAAACACTTTTCTTCGGATAAAATAAAAAATAATCCCTAAATAAATAAATAGATTAAAAAAACCCTATTCTTACTTGCGTGTGTTTGCTACTATCTGCTGTACTGTACGTGTGACGCAAACTAGATGCCAAAAAAGTTCGAGCTTGATTCACCAGATGGCGTTTTAATGGTCTAGATTTTTAAATTATTTTTTAACACCCGTTTGAAGTTGGGATCTGCCTTTAATATTATATAAAATTCTCCCCACGTAAATCCATATTCCCTTGTTGCCGCAAAATCATTCCCCGGGACGCATCAGCCCGTCAAAGGGAAGGATTTCTCCAAATCTCTAAGTGTAAGCGTTAACGCACGTACGATTGTTCAAAATACGGGCTTTATATTTCATAAATATAAGTATTGCGAGTGGTTTAGTCGGAAAAAAATACGAATACTTTACAAACAAGAGCAAAAGTTGGCTATGTTACTCTACATTGTTGAATACTGTAAATGAGAAAGTGTGTTTGTTTGTCCTTCCTTTACGCCCTAACGAAGTAATCTGTCGGCACGATATTTGAAGCATGGTAAGTAACATAGGCTACTTTTGAAATTGAAAATACATAATGTTTATAAATAATCGATTTTTTGCTCGTTTTAGAAATCAGCAAGCAAAGCCGCGGCCAAAAGCTCTTATAGAAGAACACACATATAAAAGTTATTTGTTGCTATTGACTTTAATAAGGTTCAAGTTTTGTCTGTTTGTGACGTGAAGTATCGTAGAATGTACCAGGAGAACAGAAATTAATTACAGCTCACTAATTGAAATAGTTTAATGGGGCGGAACGGGCTCGCAGAATGTTAAACCTGAATTGTGATCAAAAATAACTTCGTTAAAAGTAATTTAAAGGTAGAGTTCGTTAAATGGAATCAACTTCGAATTAGTGTAATATCCCTTGATTTATTATTGTGTGTTAGTATGGATTTCGGCAAAGCCAAAAATTCGCAAATTTTTTTAATAAAATTAAGATATAATGATAAAAAAATTAGAATCTCTCAAATTTCAGCTTTATAACTTTATATAAATTTTTTGTAATAAGCCTTCAAAGTTGGACAAGTAAGTATTTTTTTTTAGTATTACCATTCGATAAATAACGTAAAAAAGTCATAAAACCACTATCTTATACGCAATATTTAACATAGTTATCGAACAGAGTCTTCCCGCGGTGCGTACAAACCACCTAGGGGTGACGTCATAACTAGGTATCGTTTTGTATGAAGCGTTTTAGGAAGGTCAATTTTTATTTGATTTTTAAATTGCCATTATCTTAGAGACAATTTAAGCTATCGGCGACATTATTTTACTAATATTTCTATTTTTGTGACGTCTTTTGTAATTAATAATAATAAAACAATATTCGTCTAGCCTGCTATACGTTATTCTCTAAATTGGCACGGAATTTTATACTATAAAATGTTGAATTTTGAACGTTTGTGCCAACTAACGGCGTACGAACATTTCGAAGTCACAATACAATTACTCATTTATCTATAAAAATATTTAAACAGTGTTTAACTAATCAAGATTCGCTGTCCTTTTCTAGAATATTGAAAACGTTACAGGACAGAAACAAATCTTGATAAGTTAAACGACTAACGAATAATAAAACTTTTTATTTGAGTTTTTTATTTTACTTTTTTTTTATTGAGTTACTTTTTACTTTAAGTTGTTGCAAATATTACGGTAGCTTGGCGTTGAGACTATTGTGTCGAGCTATGTGGTGATGGACACTGTGATTGTAAAACTGTTTAAAAAATCACAAATCACAAGAGATGCAATAGACTATAAAGGCCGAATACATTATGTTCTCTATACTTTGTAAAGTAGTCATAAAAATTGTATTGTTATTTTATAAGAACTTACTTTTTTCTTAAAACCTTAAAAATCCATATAACTTAGGATAGATAACTTAGGTTTGTCCGAAATTATACTTACAATACTTGAGTCATATTGAATTTTAATAAACCAATGCATATTTCTAGTAAAACTCGGCCTACGGAATCGTAATTCAACTTATCATAAAACAAAAGCTTATGATTGATAAATAAAATCGAATTGAAAATATGATTTTATATGTACTAACGAAAACCCTATTAAGATACTTCCGATTTGGATGTGACGTCATGTCAGTAGTAGTTTAATTAAAAAAAAAATTAAAAACATAATAAACATTAAATTAATGAATAAATAAGCATGAAATTAGCTGAAATATTTCAGCTCATTTCATTTTGGAGCCCCCGGGGCTCCGTATAGATAAGATAAATAGCTCATACTACAACGTCGACTTACTATACAATTATTTAAACCTTTGCAGTTAAACTTTTCAAAAGTAACGTCGTTAAGCTATAACGAAAGTTAATAGTCGACGTTGTAGTATGAGCTATTCATCTTAACTATACGGAGCTGTGGGGCTCCGTAGAGGCCTTGCAGAAGCTCTACGAACGATACACAAATAGGCCTAATTTTTTTCTTGCTAATCGTTTCATAACCATCCCTTCACCAAAAAACAATATTACTTAAATATTTTATAAGAAAAAAAAAACATAAAAATGTTTTTTAATTATTTTGCCTCTCAAATGCCGCCAAAAACACGATTTACCATCCGCCATAGTGTGACGTCACACTAGGAGTATTTGGTTGTCTTTATCCAAAAATGTATCCCAACTAGCAATCTACGTGAGACAGGAGTCGGAACTCACAATAAAAAAACCAAAATCTATTTTTAAAATGAATTTTAAAACTTAATATTTTTGCATTGTTTGCACCGGGCGGGGGTGCGATATATTGGTTTGGGGGCCCATGGTATTTTGGTATTTTGCCACCCCTGATGCCGCCGTATTACTTAGATAAAGTGACCCTTTTTGCTGAACCATCTTAACTTGATAACGTTAACAAGTCACAGTTAGCAGTCCAATTTCATTTGAAATGATTTTAATTTCGTCCTCAAAAGGGTCCTTCGCAGATAAATTTCCCGAATTATTAATATTCGGACGGAGTTTTGAGACCCTGAGGTGAAGTTGGGTTCGACTTTAGTTTTTTTTTATAATATTATAGGGGGCGAGTGAGAAGACGGGTTACCTAATGGAAAGTAATTACCGTCGCCCTCGGACACTCGCGACATCTGAACAGTCACAAGTGCGTTGTCGGCCTTTTTTATGAGGGAATAGGAAATGGTAATAGGTATAGGGGATTAGAGGGCTTGGGCCACCGGTAAAGTCACTTAATGAAACACAGCACAACGTCGTTTCACGCCAGTTTCCTGTGAGGCCGTGATATAACACCGATCGAGCCGGCCCATTCGTACCGAAGCATGGCACTCCCACGGCAATGAGCATCCGTATTATGTACTTGAGATCGGAATGTGTGTGTCTCATTGGTACACGCCTCCACCGGGGTTCGAACCTGCACCCTCTCGAGTCCCACCAAAGGTCACCCACTAGGCCACGGGCGCTCTAGTTTGTCTGAATGGTAGCAATAGGGAGCAATATATTACGACATGAGGGCAGTTTTTCAATTTTAAAGAGAAGCTTATTATCCGCAAGCTAGTTCTCTTTTAAATTGTCTGTCTAGCAGACATTGGCTTGTCAACGAATTATAGCTGAAACTAGTTTCGCCTACACGAAGCCAGAAATACTGATACTGACAAGAGACAGTAGTTTGCTATCTTAGCTTGATATACCGTTTATCCCGGGTATATTATATTTCATAACGCATTTTGTATTGCGAAGAAAAAATAACCAAAACTTTTATCGCGGCTAACTTACCAATTTTTAACAGAGAACGACACTGCCGTCCTCAAGCTTAAAAGCCGTCAACAAACATCCGATCGATTTTGATATTTTGATGCCATCATGATTAGAAGAAAAAGCTCTATCGACGTGTATTACCAACATTTTTCTAGCTTTTATAGTCATCGAGTTATCAAAATTAATATTATCGTTATATACATACAATTCCTTACATTGCAACGCGCATTTTTCGAGGACGGCAGAACAGTTTATTTTACATTCTTAATGTTACTCTGACTTTGAAAATATTGTATACTAATTGTGTACGATGAGTTGACAGTATTTGTTTATTTACTGTTAGATCGGCACTATGGCTAGTAAGTAGGATCTATTTCTTTTTTTTATTTTTTCCAATCCAGCGTAGCGTAGATACTGACTGGATGCAGGTAGATTTTTATGACAAAAATGTGCATTAATTGACATACATTTTGATCGTCAATTAAAAACATATTAACGTATCTAACTGGTCGCGATGTTATGCAATCCTAGTAGTTTTCCGATGGCATTATCTATAATGTCTCTCAATCGGTTAATGGCGTTTTGGTGGTTAGTTTAAAGGAAACCGGACTCGGAACGCTTTCGTATAGTGCCCATTTGTATGCGCAGTACATGTGACCACTTTCTGTAACAATGAATTGGTTTTGTACCGGCAAGACTGAGCGCTCAACATGTTCAGAAAAAAGCCAAGATTCACATTGGGTGCAATGCTAAAATCAGTGGGTTTATAAGGGCGACAGGACCTAGAAGTTAAGATGACCAAACTAAGGCTAGACTGACATTTAAATCATTCTAACTTTCGGCATTAGTAAATCACTAGCCCCGTGCCCCGCGGTGCTTGTAGGTATAGAGAAAAATTCTGAATTGTGTAATTTTTACCGTAGTAAAAAGTTGATAATTTGATTATCCAGGATATCAGCTTGCTCCTTGCTAAATTAGATCAAAATCGGCCCAGCCGCTAAAACATAAAGACGTTAAAAACATACAAACTCACAAAATTTCGTATTTATCTCCATAAATATTAGTTCCATAAATAGTACTTTCTTGAGATATTTTTAGTTCTTTTGAGCCCATCTGTCATCATCACAAGTAAAATATGACGGGCCCATCGCTCTCCGTGAAATTTAACGGACGTCATCTGTCATTACAACTCTAGCCAGAGCCAGCGGTTTGTTACCGTCAAATACTCCCTGGGCGCCATTTTGTTTGTACTATCAAGTATTAATATAGGTTATGTTGGAGTAGGACTCAAAGGTTTAAGGGTAAATATTAATGTTGGGCAGTGCCAAATCTGCTTACCACCAGGTTTGTTTAAGCTATGAGCTCTCCTATTTTCCTATCCTGATTCAACAAGAGTTAAGCTTCAATATTGTTTTGTGTAGTATCAGACGAAATGTATTTTAATCTTTCGAGCCATTAAGCTCGTCATAAATAATTCTGATTAGTCAAATTCTATAGCAGGCTGTCAAGTTGAAGTTAAAAGTGACCGAAAAAATTCCTATTTCGTTCCCTTTTCCCATAGCCATTTCCCTCATAAAAGACCGGCAACGCACTTGTGGCAAGTTGTCTTCAAAGTTACGGTAGTTGCTTTTCATCAGGGCCGCGGCAGTTGCTTTCCATCATGGTGCCGGCAGTTGCTTTCCATTCTGTCTCCTCGTTTGCCAAAAATAATCATATCTTAAAATCTCGACTGTCCATTCGGAATATTGTCAAGTCTTTTAAGGTATAAGGGGCACTTAATTAAATTTGCTCAGTTCAAATATTATTTCAATTTATTAAAAGCCCTTAAATTCTATGTTTACTGGCGAGCTCTTTGACAAACAAATCCTGGGGATTCGCCCTTATTTGTCGTATTTTATTTAGAGTCAAAAAGTTGTGTGCCTATTTTCATGAATTTAATGTTTTTGGGTTATGTTGAGCGTTTCATCATGCTATCTGTGACACACAGATAGTGTTTTGCATTATTCTTGATTTGTACCAAATATTTCATCAAAATCTGTCAGGAAAATACGTATAAAAATAGAACGCTACAAATTATCTTCTTCTCCAAGTCAGTTCAAACTACCTTATAAACCAATATCTTCCGCGCGTTGGCTCTTACACTACATAAAGCGGAGACAAAACCCTTCAAGATGTTTTGATTAGCGAGGGATCTTTTTCTACTAGAGCCCTTTTCACTCGGTTCTTATTGGTCAATATAATTTTGCGTGGAGAAGCGGCATAGTTTTACAAGTTTTAATAGTATATGACGTGTGAAGAGGGTTATACTTGTAATGTGAATGCGCGCGTTTTATGAACTGGCTGGAGTTTTATGCGTTGCAGGATCTTCAATTAAATGCGACTTTTACAATTTACTTCGTTTATTGTGATATTTAGACGTTAACAAGAAAATCGTGGTAGCAAACAAAGCGTAAAGGAACAAGAAGATTTTTTAACATGCGCTAGCTTAACGTCCCGACGTTAAGAACCCTATATCCAATCAGAACGCGCAAATATCACGTCACACTTAACGTTCATTGGTCGCACCACTACACCACAGATTAACAGCTAATTAACATAGCCACAGATGCACAGTTCGTGTTCAGACTTTACTTAGTCTTTAGCCAAAATTCGGTTTATAGTCTAGGATACTTAAACAACTATTATTCATTCGCTTAAGATTGGCGGTATTTCATTTACCCTCTGTCAAAAAAAAATGTCATTTTTACACAAAACGCGATTGACAAAGTGTCGTGTTGTCACTTTGTTGTTGTCAATAGCAATTTCACAGAGAGTTAATGAACCATACCGTCATCCTTGAGCAAAAATACAATAGAATTCCATAATTTCCCCAGGAGATTAAGAAATTAATTTGTAATTTGTTGTTTGTTTACATAAAGTGAAAACGATGACACGCGAACACGATTATGTAGACGGCAACCTCGGCTCTGCTCGCGGATCGTCGTCTATAATCGGCTGTGATCAACTCGTCGACAAAGATTGTGTGGATGTTTGCACGATGATGGTGTCGATCAACGATCATGTAGAACAGCGGTAGACAACAAAGATTTTAATTAAAGACAAATCTGAAGGAACAGAGCGTGGTGGCCAAAGGAAGATCTTCCGACCGAGAGAGGTGTTACACTCGGTCAGGCCGAAGCCCACGTGATACGTTTCAGCTGTCGTATATCGCCGTGTTACGAAAACTTCGATAGTGCGATGCAGGGTTGATACGCTTAATGTGGGTACCGCCACTATTGGCCACAAGTCGAAAAATCGGTTAACTAACATTTTAAAAACTCGGATTTTTACATAAAGGGAAACTTTAGGACCGGAAGAATGATTTGAAATTAAAATAATGTGGATTCGATGTACAATATCCAGATAAACAAGCTTAATGATGAAATCGCTAAATTACAAGATTTATCTAAATTTTATGGGAAAAAATGTATATTGGTAGTTTTCCAATTACAGAGCATAATGCGACTCAGTGGCGCACAATGCCGAATTATGCTGATGCTTAATTGG
>JAOTAV010058467.1:0-15115 GCA_026546445.1 Cyclargus thomasi
TCCAATTAAGCATCAGCATAATTCGGCATTGTGCGCCACTGAGTCGCATTATGCTCTGTAATTGGAAAACTACCATAGAGTTCAGTGAAACCAAACGAAACAACGTCAAGCCCTCATTGACTTTGACAGCGAACGATTCGAACGAATCGACAATTCGGCGTGGAATTGGCGCGGGCAAGAAAGTTAGATTCCATGATATTTGAAAGAAAGAAAGAAATATATATATAAATATAATAACTTTATTTGGAAAAACATACATTCAGAGTAAAAAAAAATAAAAACATTTCAATATTAAGTGTTACCAAATTGGCCCCTGCTCAGCATGTGTTGCAAACACAGTTTTTCAGTAAGAGCCATTTCATTTCATAAGCATTTCATATACGGAATTCTTAAATTAGTTTCTTTCGCCGCGTTCTACTCGTTCGGTTCTGATACTAAATGCGTTCAACATTATAGATGCCTCCGGTTTTATTATACCAATCTTTCGATACAAAGCAAATCTATATTTTTGATGATTTCTGTAACAAGTTTTTATATTATATTCGCGTTTATTACATGCAATAAAATCCTGTGGTATATAATACGAGGCCTTGCAAGGAGGGGTAGTTTTGAAGTATGCTCTTTTTTGGAAGCTTTTATAACCGATTAAAACCAAATGTAGAAAGAAAACAGGAGCTGCTTATAAGATATTGAGCAGAAAAAAAAACAAAAACTTTTTGCCTTATGATAGAAAAAGGAAATAACTTATATTATCAGTGTTTTACAAACTAGTTGATGCACGCAACTTCATTGCATCAAAATTCTAATATTTTGCCGCGGTTTGAATCGCGGTAAGTTGCCACAAAACTTTATAGACAACGTGAAAATATAAAATTCTGTGCCAAGTTATTTGATCCGACAATACACTTAGGAGCTATCAAATAAAAAAGCTTTATAAAATCCGTCCAGTACTTTGCACATAAGCGCGGACATACAAAATACAGCCACAAAAAAAAGACTTTGCACATAAGCGCGGACAAACAAAATACAGCCACAAAAAAAAGATTTTTGGGGCTGTATTTTGTTGCTGCTCCTGAATCTTATCACTGATCGAATTATTTTCTAAAAATATTTAATGTACTTACAGACAGGCAAATTTCAGTGTTCTATTGATGTATAGATTTTTTTATCAAGTTTATCATTTTCACTCCAACGAAAAGTTATAAGCCGAGAGTTGATAGCTAATCTTGAGTAGGTATTTGAGGCAAACTGAAACCTTGTAATGTATCTCTCCTATTACAACCTAATACAGAACTGCAGACCTGGCTGGTGAGAGCGAAACTAAAAAAAAAAAACAGAAATTTCCAAAAATATATTTCATAATCAGGTTGTTTAGTGATGAAAAATCTCGTATTAAAATTTCAAGTTTCCACATATACATTTTACAAGCATGTGAAAACCCCCGCGAAATCATCCGGGTTATAATTTTTTTTAGTTTTTTAATATTCAAGTACAACATAGTAGAAAATACATATTGCCTCAAATGTATTTTTGGAATATTTTTTTTATTTTACTTTAGGTAAAATGTAGGGTAGGCCCCGCTTCTCATAAACCAGGTCTGCAGTGCCGTATTGGGGTACTACTAGTAGAGATATGGCAAGGTTTCAGCTTTCTTCAAATACCTACTCAAAATATGCTATCAGCTCTCAGATATTTTGCCGCAACCAAAAATGTTCTCTTAATATTCTATATATTTTAATCCATAAAGAAAATAATTTTCCCAGTGCTCATAATAAACTACTGAATCCAACGATAAATATTTCTTAAACCACACCTGTACCTGGTTTAAAAATTGTGGATTATGTTGTATTTTTCTTGATTACGCTATTATTTATGGTTGATACTTTAAACCTCTGAAAAAATAAATAATCCTAGCTTAAAATTGTTTTTACCTAACTTAAAGCTAAAGGGAGATTTTTTTGCAGCTCGCAATTGTGACCGACCAACATTTAAATAAAATACACCTTTTAGTAGGACAGGACGGTGATTATCTATACATATAATAAAACAATAAATCTATACATATAATTAATCAGTAAAATTGGAGTGTATGTACACTTAATATTTTTACAAAATAATCAATGTGTGTGTGTGCTTCGGAACAGTAATAGAACCCATATCGACAAAAAAAGTTGTCTGTTTATCCGTTTTTACGCGCTAATTTTAGGTAATACTGGACGGATTTGAATAAATCTTTTTTTGTTTAATAGCTTTTATGGCAACTTTGTTTAATAGCTGGGCAACATATAGGATACCTACATATAGGATATACAAATTTTTGCCCAACCAGTTATTGTAATAAACTTGCATATACTCGTATTACTCAGTTTATCAAAAATCTCATCAAATGTGTGGTCAACATTTTAGAAATCATAAGAAAACCAGCGACTGTGCCAGTAATGTCAACCGCTGACTATTATAGATACACAATAGATACACAATAGTCAGAGTGAACTATGCGGCTTGAAAGGGAATATCTGCACGAATTTTATACTCGCGGATTTTCAGTGAAAGTAAATTTTTTTTAATTAATTATAATTTTTTTCAAATATTTTTTTAACGTCCTACTGGTCTACTCGCTCTGTCGTGCGAAGCCAGCCTTGAATTTTGAAAAACAATGTAAAATGCGGTGTTTTGGCTTGACGGGTTAGCGGGGTAGGAAAAATATGTCTGTGCAGTTCGATGTATATTTACAGCCTTTTTAACATACGCGCTTATGTATTTGTTTGAAGATGGTATACTGGTTCGTTACATCTATTGTAATAAAGGGCACCTTTGTAGAAGCGACAAAGGTTGACCACAAGCCGTCTGCCCACAAATTCACATTTTAACTTATTAAATACTTACGGCCTGTTTTATATTGGATAGCCTATACGAGACTATAAGTAAGCGGACCTATAGTGGTCGTATAGGTTATCCACAATTTTTTTGACAGATTATCCTTTCAACATCTATCCAATAATGTTGTGGATAGACTATCCGTAAGCGTTGAAACAGGCCCTTCGTATGGAGAATCTATCAAAAAACTACATACTGAAACAAAATTTTATGAAAATACTGGCTTCAAATACATTTTTTTATTCCTAACAATGCTCCCGCGGGACAAATTATTTTACCCGGGCGAAGCAGAAAGTAATTCTAGTAATATTTATTTTAACAAATTCTTGATTATTTTTTTTTCTAACCTCAATTTTTTGGTCTGCTTAATTTGACTAAACTATAAAAAGATGATAAAATAATTTATATTTTATCGTAATAAACAACAAATTATGTTTACTTGACCTTTGTCCTGTGACGTCACAGTGTTATCTATTATGCCTAAACTTAGAGCGACAGGTGTGAGTCGGGACAAGCGCAGCGCAGGGCTCCGTAGTGATTATAAGTTTTTATTATTTCTTTAGACTAGCAGGTTTAGGTATGGCTTTGCTATTATTTTGCTAGTTTCACGAAAAAAAAAAACATAAAACTGTTCATGGATTTAGATTCAAATGGATAGTTTCTCATTGTTGTTATCACTACCAATAAAACCTTATTGGTATTTCGCTTTCGCCGCACTACTCTAAGGGGTTGTTGCTTCACTTCCTGATAGGTATTTTATTATTTTTTTTTATTTTATGGCCCCTTTTCTATAAGGGACCGCCTTGTCAATAAACAATTGACCCTTTCGGTGGAAAGGGTCAATTGTTTATTGGTTTTATTATTTACAATGGGATTTTTTTTAATCCTGATAGGTATTAGATAGGCTTTTTAACCTCATTTGATAGATTTTCCATACTTCATGTGTCAGATAAGTTGTAGCTATTCGTCACTCATCAGGTAGTGATAAAACGGGCCCTAGCTGGCATATTTTCTCTGGCGAAACTCGTAAAAGAAATTATCATATTTTATGTTGAATGTTTTTCAGGATTTAAGGATTTAACTTCGTCTTGACCACGAAAACCTTTTAATTTACGTTTCGCTTAACCTTACCCTTTTCCTGAGGGTTTTCTATTCTAGCTTTAACGCTAATTACATAATTTAAAATACCTATTTTGAAAGCGACAGTAAAAAGAGTATGTTTACTTACACTGTGACCTGTGACGTCATAGTGTTATCTCTCATGCCTAAAGTTTGTCCGCCAGGTGTGAGTTGGCACAAGCGCAGCGCAGGGTTCCGTAGTGATAATAATTTTAATTATTATTTTATGTAATTATTTCAATTATTTTTTGTATGTTAATTTTTATGATAAATAGTATATCTTAATTTCATATAACTATTAACCTCAATCTACTATGCACTGCGAGTTTTCTAATTATTTTATGGATAAATTGACGGTTAACTTTCCGTACAAAGATATATGTCCAAAATGTACTTTCTGCCTACCTGAACTTTTGAATTCTCACCAGCACCCAGTTGGACAGGTGAAATATAGAACAAAATCTTATTGTTTTATCCTCTTCTATCGTCCTATAAAGGTCTCCTGCGGGGTCATATGACCCATCTATTTTGTGGTCAGGTCAATAGTAACCTGGTACATTACAAGTTTAATAAGCTTACACCTAAAATTATAATATCATGAGTTCTGTACATTGGGCCTTGTCTATCGGTGCGTTAAATTTTTGAATATATTCCAGACATTTTTGAAGCTTGGGGCTTTAAAATTATAGAGATTGAGGATAAAAATTATTATTAAAGTTTAGGTGAATTCTGAAATAAAGAATAAGAATTATTTGATTCTTTTAAGATTAGCCGCCTTAATTAATCCATATCCATATTTCATACTATAAATGTTTAATATTATAAATGCGAAAGTGTCTGTCTGTCTGTCTGATTTACGCCAAAATAGCCAAACCGATTTTGCAGAAATTTTTCATGGATACACTTTGAGTCCCGACGAATTTTATGAAACGAACGCATTATCTAGTATTGTATAATTTAAATTATTTGTAAAAACCATGTGTATACCTTTTTATGATATTTAGGAGGCAAGCGAGCAGACGCCGTTTTTGCGTTGCCGGCCTTTATGGGGGAATAGGGAATGGGAACAGGGATAGGAGTATTGGGTAATTTGGGCCACCGATAAACCCACTCACTAAACGAAATACAGCACAACGCCGATTCACGCCAGTTTTCTGTGAGGCCGTGGTATTTCTTCCGTCGAGCCGGCCCATTCATGCCGAAGCATGGCTCTCCCACGGCAATGAGCATCCGTATTATGTACTCGAGATCGAAAAATTTTTCATTAGTACGCGCCTCCAGCGGGGTTCGAACCCGCATCCTCTCGAGTGCGAACCAAAGGTCTTACCCGCTAGGCCACAGACGCTCTAATTGTATATTGTGTACCCTTAACTAAGTACACACTACCTCAGTTACAAAATTTGATAAATACGCTAAGGGAGCTTTAGACGGATCATTTGTAAATTACCTACCATTTTTATTTTATTTTATTTTATTTTAGCTACCACACTTTGGCATATTAATTGTATTGCGATAATTTATTTAAAGAATATTTTTGTGAAAGGTCAAAGGAAAAGGAAAAGGGTATCATACTGTCCAGCCACACCCCCCAAAACCTCCTCTAAATTGAATAGAATTTAGATAGTAAATATTACGAGACTTTGTTCCGGACACATTCCATGCAATAAACAATCGAGGTAGTTATTTTTATAAGAATTCCTTTTTTCTTATGAAAAAAACTACCTCACCTAATTGTGAAATTTGTAATGTCGCTGAAGATATTTACCATGTCTTGATGGAAGGATTAAGGAAATTGGGCCACCGGTAAACTCACTCACTGAACGAAACACAGCACAACGCCGTTTTCTGTGAGGCTGTGGTATCACTCCGGTCGAGCCGGCCCATTCTTGCCGAAGCATGGCTCTCTCACGACGATACTTGAGATCGGTATGAAGTAAATAGCTGTAATAGCTTTCTGGCCTTTCTACTCTCTAAGGAGATCAGGGGACCTAAAAAGGTCGTAATAGCAATATTGCAAAGGAATTCCTCTACAATTCATTTTTTAGTGCATTTTGTTAAAAAATCGAATAGTTTTGATTAAAAATTGCTTTAAAATCAATTTTAATTGATTGTGAATTCACCGTTTTGCAAAATTAGTAATTTTTTTTACAAGAAAAATGACAAAATGAATTCCTGTTAGCAATATTGCTAAGAGACCGTTTTAGGGCGGCAAGTTTCTATTACAGCTTGTCAATAGACAAAAGCTTCCTTGTTATTCAGAAGAACTTTCATGCATATTTATAAGTTTTTATCATTTAATTACATTGTAAGTCATACCTCGACGTCATCGCTTAGCGATAAAACCCCTTTAAATTAGAAAAAAATCTAAGCATCCTGGCTAGTGGCAGTAGCAACTTTATTTTTATTTAATTTATATATTAAGATTATGGGAAGTGAAAGGAAGAAAAAAAACGAATCTGAATGTTCAATATGGCAGGTTTTATTTCATTTTTGGTATTTCTGCCTCAACCAATTTAACAAAAGTCTAAAGCTCAAGACAAACTTTCGGTCGCGACTTACGGACGTGGCTTACTGGCCGCGACTTACGCCTCAAAGTTTGCACACTTCAATATACAATTATTATCTAGATCGCGTCCGTAAGTCGCGTCCGATCAGTTTGTTTTCCGCTTTAAGGTTAAATTAGATGAAAACAAATTCATCGGACGCGGCTGACAGCTTATACAAAACGTCCGCGACTATAAGGCGTACCTTATAGTTTGCACACTTCAAGGGGAAATTGAAAGAGAGCCGATTGACGGACGTCTACGTCTTTTGGTCGGAATAAATTCCACAACGTCCGTAAATCGCGTCCGATTAGAATGTTTTCCTCTTCATGGTCGTACTCAGAGATATTTATTATTTACTTAGCTAACAAGTATATTGTCTCCCTTTAATCAAAGAACAAAAGACCTACTAACCTAAATCAAATAATGATTGCCTCATTAGGAGTCATCCATAAAGTACGTTACACGTGAAGAGGGGAAGGGGTGTGACGAGGGGTTCTATGTTTTGTGACATCGAACGTTTTCATATACGTCGAAATTTGAAATGTTGGTGCGTTTTCAAATAAGAGAGAAAATCCTAATTTATAACGTCACTGGTGTAGACGGGTTAGGTAAGGTTAGAGGTCAGATATTGACATGGGAGGGAGGGATCTAAAAATTACGAGATTTGTTAACGTAATTCATGGATAGTCCCTTACAATTGAGCAAAGTCTGTACCTATTATTTAGAGTGAATATTAGGAGTCCGTAGTTAGTAAAAATACATCGTGACAGTCAGTAGCGTAGCGTGGGGGACGCACGGGGGGAGGCGTTTTTTAGGGGCGGCAAAATTTCACAGAGAATAATAAAATATTCTAAATATTTCACCATTTCATATATGTGACAAGACCTTAAATTCGGAGTCATAAACACAAGCACAGAACATGCTGGAATTTTTATTCGCGTGATAATTTTTTTTCGCTCCTTAGCTATAATGTAACATTATTGAATTGTTAAATTTATGTCTGCTGTAATTAAAGTATATGTCTGCAGAAAAAAGCGTGACCAAGAATCACGTGGAATAAAAAGAACATATATATGGTCGAATTGAGAAACGTCCTTCTTTTTTGGTCGGTTAATCGGTTAAAAATCTTAATTTTGCAAAAAATTGTACAATTAAAGTGAAAAGCCTAATTAAGGGGGCGGCAAATCTGTCTAAGCGGGCGGCAAAATTGTCCTCCACCCCGGGCGGCCGATACAGTCAATATAAGCTACGCCACTGTTAATAGTACATACAGGCTAATTAGGCTGCAGCCTAGGGCGCGAGGATAGCGAAAGAGCGCTATAGTCGTGTCACCATTCTCCGCATGCACAGTTAATCTAGTTGATTAAAAAAAGATTAGTTTCATGACTAGCCTAGGGCGGCATCAAGGAATATTTTTTACAGGGGGTTAATGACCGCGATCGCCGAGATTAACCGAGAGAACTATAGCACGATAGTATGTTCCGCGTTCACGTTAGTATATAAGCGGCAAAATCAACATTGGCCACATAACATTCGTATCACCGGAAGAAACAAGACATTCGAATTACGAATTTCTGAATTCAAATTACAAATTTGGAAAACTTTTTGTGTCAGTCACAGACATAACTTCTTTGTGTCTTTGAACGCTACTCAAGAAAAAAAACACAGAAACGGACAAAATGCACCTCATTGGAAGCAGCACCCGCTACATCGCTGGGAGAAATGCCGTTCAAACTGTCTACTGGAGGAAGGGGTCACCAGATGGCAAGGTTATACTGAAAACTACTAAAATGACGTTCTTCGGAAAACAGAATGGCGCGAATCGGGACCCTGAAATGTTCGCGAAAGTTCGCGAAAGATACTCTTAAATTCGAATATGGAAATTTATTTATCTGTGATACGGTCTGTGAGTGAGTGAGTGTATGAGCGGTTGTGTATAATATCAAGAAGCTATGTGATCTGAACAAGTACAAATAAAGTATTTTTATGTTTTATTTACATTTTTTTAAAGTACTCTCTCTAATTAATATTTACAGATGCAAATTTTTATTCACCAATCAAAACGCAAAATTTTAATCTGCAAAGAAATAACTGTTTCTTTTCATTCAAAAATAACCTAACTTTTAAATGTCAAAGCATATTTAAACTGTTGCTTCTTAAAAATACTGTACAGTTTGCTATTTTCTTATGATTGTAGTGTTCGTTGGTTACTTTAACTTTTATACTATAAAATAAACCAATCACATTTTGTGTCATTCCATTTTCGAATAGCCGGGGAGGTGAGAGTGCTATTTTTAGAGTAACTCGAGCGCCGTGGAGACCTAGTTTTGTAGATAAGGTAAAATGGAGAGGAAAATAATAAGGACATTTTTTATTTTAGCGATGGCATAAGAAGCTGCTGCAATTTTAAGGTTATAATTTTTTTTAATTTAACATTTAGGTACTACAAAATTTTAGACAGCAGGACCTGAAGTATTTAGCTGAATGTGGCATAAAATATCTAGGAACCTTTGTTACGAAAATATGAGGCTTTGTTGTTCTATATTATAAGGCTTGCCTTACCATATAAATCATTAGTTTTTTAAGTGAAAATGTTCTTTGGCGTATTTTTAACGCTTCTATAAAGATAGGTATTTATTAAAATCGTCAGATTAAGATCTGACGATTTTAATGACTGAACTAACTAAAATATCTGATTTTTGATCCTCGATAATCAGGGATATGCAGAAAGCCTACACTAGCTTAATCTGACGCGCTCGAGTAAATCCGAAATTCCCTTCTGGGGCCCTACTATAATGAGCTGTAAACTTTTATAAAAGTGCAATGAGCATAGAGCAGCTTTTTGCTAGATGTAACCAAAGACGTAACATTCAAGGTGATTTTCTTGAGTTACTGCTGTTTTGTTACTGAATACTCTTTAAAGACTGAATTAAAAAAGTGAAGCAGATCAGACTTTACACCAGTTTTAAAGGTGTTTATCGGTAGTTTCTTGATGAAGTTTCACAAAGGGAAATGCTATCTGAAACTTGCAAAATGCAAATGTTTGTGTGAAAGGATAAATATTATTTTTTGTTGAAAAAGGTCATGGCTCAATACAAGATCTTTAAATTGTTTGACACAAAACAAATATATAACTCTGAAGCAAGGTGTTGTTTCGAAATTATTTCACCATCGAAAAAAGCTTTTCCAAAACAATCGCAGATATAAAATCTAATGAGAATCAACGAATTCAGTGTAAATAGTTTAATAAAATATCAGTTTTAGGTAAGGTTTTACAAAACCAAAAAATTTTGCACACTGTAGACTTTGACTAGAACATTGGTGTTTAAAACCTCAGGTACATTTGTAGATTTCAGACTTCTTTGAAAATGTATTTTGATACTGCGGACCTAAGAAATTTGGCCACGTTATGTCAAACCCAGCCGACAGATTACGACTTACATGGAAGTGACATTCCGACGACCAAATCCCATAGGACCGTCAACTGGCTATGAATTTCTTCAGTGGCACATAACCTCGGAATTCTAGTACCAAAGTCTATTATTTTCTCAAATGTTATCAGTAAACGTTCTAATCTAGAGACCATGTGTTACTCAGTTCTTCCATCTGGCCTATTGTTCTAACTTTTATGTTACCCGTATCACTCGTACGTTACTAGAAATGTGTGTTTTCGGTTTGCTTTTGAACAAAAGCTAATGTTTTATACGTAGCCCCCTTTATGTGGAGAAAATAAAATAAACTGTATACACTAGCATTTTCCTGCGGCTTTTTGGTCCTTTAGAAACATGATGTTTTTCCAAGACTAAAGGTAACCTATCTCTCCATGCCTTGAACAAATCTGTGTCAAAAATCAAGTCGTTTGTTTGGTTGTGGCGTGGAGGTAGGAGAAACAAACAAATACATTTTCGCATTTATAGTACTAGTTTGAATAAATCGTTTCGTATAAAAGTGAATATTGAAACGCACTGCCATCCAATTCGAAAGGCACTTCTGCTATTCCAAAATCGAATTCACAAAATTCCTTTACAATGTTGTATTAGTTTTAAAACGTCCGATAAAAGTTGTTCCCGGAATGACCGGCGTTCGGCAAACTCTATTTACGTCCGGGAACAATATTACATCGCTCAAAGAGCCGCATACGCCGTTTTTACTCTCTAAACCAATTTCGTACTCTTTCTGATGCACTTGAGTGGGTTTGTCCGCAATTTTTGCGGGAATATTTTGTGAGGAAGCTCCTTCATTTAATATTTTTAACGCAGAAGAAGACCTCAAGCAGTTTTTAATATGCTTCATTACTCCGCCGTGCCGTGGATGTGTGCAGGTGTATAGATACTCTGTGATTCCTTGATTAGTACCTATCTGGACAGAATAGGAATTTGGATATCATAAAACTGTGCTTTGTGTAAATGTATCAGTCCAATTACATTCGAAATTCTAATGTGGAACAGAAATTCTAACATTCAAAATGTAAATGTGGAACACAAATTAAATTCAAGTATGAATTGTAACAGACTACAATTCATTCCGCGATTGCATAATATCACAATAGACAAAACAAACCAGTATGTAGACTTCAAAGAAACTGACACTATCATATTGGAACGTTCGTGGCCAAGTGGGTAGACCTTTGTTTCGTACTCGAGAAGGTGTTTGGTTCGGACCCGGGTGAAGGCGTGTACCAATGAGATATTTTCTGATCCATATTAGACAAGACGCTCGGACGTCTTGACGCTTCCACGGCAAGACACTCATTGCCGTGAAGAGTCATGTTTCGATACGAGCAGGCGGGCTTATCTATTATCGTTATCGTCTACAGTAATTTATTTATTTATTTATTGGCACATCAACAGTTTATAGGAACATACATTTATTATTATATTGAAATGACTTAAAATAAATAATAATTTAATAATATTATAATAAAAAGGAATAAAAAAAGTAATAATAATAACAGTACAAACATATTAACTAAAATAAGGATTATTAAAAAAAATAAATAAAGAGTAATTGCATATTATTATAAAAAACTATTTATTATATACATATATACATTATATTTCTTATACTGTGAGATCGGAGATGCAGTCATTCGTACCGAATACATACCCCCCGCGAGTAAGTCACCCCGCACACATCCCCCGCCACAGCCTAGATTTGTTCTACCTTACTTTAACAAAGTATAACTTATGCCCGATCGAATTTCGGCTGTACACTTTAACGCGACGCTATTTCGATTTCAAATGACTGATGACGCATGGTGCGTATAAATTTAATTCAGACTGTAATCATGCTGAATTTTGGCCACGGACCTTTGGCCTAGTGTTTGAAGGCACTAAATTTCGATAGCTCTTATCTAAGCCGCCATACTGGTTCGTTCAGTGTATTGTGATAATAGTCGGTAATTGACCACCAATAGTTGCAGCTCAACGCAGTATCACATTGACAATTTCAGAGCGAATTCCGCAGTTAATAGGGAAGTTGCACCATGTAATTAACATGCCCAGTTTAGTTTTCATGTCTTATTTATTGAAGGTAGGTATAATAATAATAATTAAGTAACCGTAAAGTTAACTTTCCGATCATGGCTGCCAGCGGTCGCGACATACAAGAATCTAATACAACGTTATGACCTAAGCAATAGGTTTCATATTCTTATAACTTTGGCCTAGACGCCCATGACGCCGCTGCTTTGAAGTGGCGTGGAGAAAAATGAAACCTATAGCTTATACAATAAAGTGGCGTTTTATGAGTTATTGTGTGTCGCGGCCTCTTGCAGTGAGGTTCAAAACATTACTCGAAAAAGTCTTGTAAGAATACGATTAAACCTGTTTTTTATGATATCAATCATAAAAGCAAGCGAGCAGACGGGTTACCTGATGGAAAGCAACTGCCGTCGCCCATGGACACTCGTGACATCCGAAGAGTCGCAAGTGCCCTGTCGGCCTTTATGAGGGTATAGGGAATGGAAATAGGGATAGGTGGATTGGGAAAGTTGGGCCACACACACACAAACACAGCACAACGCCGTTTCACGCCAGTTTTCTGGGAGGCCGTGGTATCACTCCGGTCGTGTTGAAGCATATTCGTGCCGAAGCATGGCTTTCCTACGGCAAAAGTTTGTTGTAATCTGTCGAGTAATTTTTCATGTGGCGGCGTCACCTGTCTTTTGCCCTCCTATGGCAGTATTATCCATGCTCTAAAACATCCTTAAAAGTCTGAAGATAAAAATAATTAATTATTTTTAAAACTAATGAGAAATGTTTCTTTAAGAATTTGATGGCAGAAAGGCTGGGGGCGATAGAATCCGCGTGTTTGAAAAATCGGGGAAAATTCCTTTGTTCGTTTCAAAGTCAATCATGAAATCAAAGAGATTCCCAAAAAAATACAAATTATCAGAATATACTACTACTTTGAGGCTGTCTGTAAATTGTGAAGCTCAAATAATTTAGTGTTTGGAAGCGAAAGTCTTTTTCTACAATTCTCTATCTCGTATCGATATTATTTTTAACAAAAAATTAAAAATCGACATTCAAGGAGAAACTAGAAAAATAAACTTCTATAAACTGAAAAGTATGAAATAATATTATATTCTAAATTCGGAAAAAGGCCCACTCTTTCAGAATTTGGCTAAACCTCAACTATTTCTGGACACAAGCTTCATAATTTTAAAGTAGGTACCATTTCCATTTAATCATTAACTAATCTGAAATCTGTGTGACTGGTACTGGCTGGTTAAATTAGACACGCTTGTCATCAACGGCGTGGCGCAGTGGCTAGGGCGCCTACTTAAGTTCAAAGGGGCCTTGATCCGATTCCTATCATCTTATTTTGGTTTTATGACTTTTTCATACATAAATTTTAAACTTTTTCATAAATATATATTTTTTTATATAAATTTTAATCTTTCAGAAATACGTTTTCGCAATTGGGAACAAAAAGAAAGGTTCTCACGAGAGTCCAATTCGCACTTGGCCCGTTTTTCAAAATTTTTATCACTACTCGGCTCCTATTGGTCATAGCGTGATGTTATAAAACCAACAGAAAAATAATTTTTCAATTTTGATTCTTGAGATAAGGATGTTCAAAGAAACGAACTTTGTCGCTTTGTTGATACGATGCATTTACGCCAGCAGTATGAGGATAGCTTACTGTAAATAATTTGTACTGTGGGATAAAGTTACTATATTAGTACACTTTTGATAATGCCGGTAAAGTAAATTATTATAACAAGTCTTAAATTTTATAGTGTCTTCAAAACTAACAGTCAAATAGGTAAATGTGTCTGACTCAAATTTCAAATAATATTGTGCTTTAAGATCCTAGCCCCGCCATATCTACGTCAGATTGTCATCATTGAAAAGTAAAGGTACATAAAAACCAGCCAAAATGCGCTATCAAGAATGATTCTTTAATAAGTTTTAGAAAGCCCTAAATGAGATGCCGTCAATTCCGTTTCGCCAAAGCGTCGTCGACCAACCACTCGACCAACCAGTCGACCAACAAGTTGACAAACCATTCGACCAACCAGTCGACCAACCAGTCGACAAACAAGTCAACCAACCAGTCGACAAACAACTCGACCAACCAGTCGACAAACAAGTCGACCAACCACTCGACAAACAAGTCGACCATCCAGTCAACAAACAAGTCGACCAACCAGTCTACCAACCAGTCGACCGACCAGTCGAGAAACAAGTCGACCAAAGGGTTGACAAACCAATCGACCAACCAGTCGACCAACCAGTTGACCGACCAGTCGACAAACGAGTCGACCAACCAGTTGACCAACCAGTCGACAAACAAGTCGACCAACCAGTCGACAAACAAGTCGACCAACCAGTCGACAAACCAGTTGACCAACCAGTCGACTAACCAGTCGACCAACCAGTCGACCAACCAGTCAACCAACCAGTCGACAAACAAGTCGACCAACCAGTCGACAAAACAGTCGACAAACAAGTCGACCAACCAGTCAACCAACCAGTCGACAAACAAGTCGACCAACCAGTCGACCAACCAGTTGACCGACCAGTCGACAAACAAGTCGACCAACCAGTTGACCAACCAGTCGACAAACAAGTCGACCAACCAGTCGACAAACAAGTCGACCAACCTGTTGACCAACCAGTCGGCAAATCAGTCAACGAACCAGTCGACAAACAAGTCGACCAACCAGTCCACCTAACAGTCGACAAATAAGTCGACCAACCAGTCGACAAACCAGTTGACCAAAGGGTAAACAAACCAGTCGACCAACCAGTCGACCAACCAGTCGACCAACCAGTCGACCAACCAGTTGACCAACCAGTCGACAAATAAGTCGACCAACCACTCGACACTCAAGTCGACCAACCAGTCAACAAACAAGTCGACCAACCAGTCTACCAACCAGTCGACAAACAAGTCGACCAAAGTCGACAAACAAGTCGACCAAAGGGTTGACAAACCAGTCGACCAACCAGTCGACCAACCAGTTCACCAACCAGTCGACAAACAAGTCGACTTACTTGTCCACCAACCAGTCGAGCAACCAGTAGACCAACCAGTCGACCAACCACTCGACAAACAAGTCG